>JAUUDY010186257.1:0-13010 GCA_032361765.1 Panulirus inflatus
GTTAAACGACTTTACAGGTCAAATGTTGAGGGAATTTGCAGGTCAAATCTTGTGGAATTGTGCAGGTTAGATGTGAGAGACTTTACAGGTCAAATGTTGAGGAACTTTACAAGTCATATGTTGTGGGACTGTCCAGATCAAATGTTGAGGGAGTTTACAGGTCAAATGTTGTGGGACAGTACCATCATACGTTGCAAAACTGTTCCAGTCAAATGTCGTGGGACTGCATGATATGTTTTCCAGCTGTATTGTTAGGTTAAAAATGACATCCAAGGACTGCAGCACATTTCCTATGAGAGAGGAAGACATATTCCAACCATTTGGAGGCTAACTTGAAATTGAATACTTTTTTTCATTTCATTGAATTAGGGCTACTTCATTTTATATACTTACCCCGTTTTATGTAATAAAAAGCGACTTGGTATTAAGGACAGAATTTAGGGGTCTTACATATGATTTCTATAAACAGAAAAGACTTCCAGCAACCATCTTTCCTCTTTTCATGATGTGTGAAAAGACAGAATTCAAGAATAATTTAAAGAAATTTATTGGCTTTGTTATGAACAGAAATTCTAAACTTTGGGAAACTTATATGTATGTATACTGACAACTGCACATCAAACTGGACATTTGTAATGACTTTTGCTATAGTTTAATGCAACATTAATTAATATACAAGGCAAGTTCAACAATTTCTAAACCCATCAGAATCCTGCCTTTAATAAGCACAGCAAGTATCATATGGGCTAAACAGCATATTCATTGGCAGACCAGTGTGGTATGCTGTAGGCTTGTTGACCTACTGTATTTTTCAAAATATGTCACTCGACTTTTGTAACTTCAACAAATCGCATCAGCCACAGGTTCATCTTGACTAGCTTATCTTTGTGTATATATGCTTGAGCATCATCTGATTTGTCCCATTATCAAATAAAGATATGGCCTGAGTCACCAGGAAGTACTGAACATGTGCTGTGATTTTGTAGTCATCATCATCCTAGTTAGGATGTATGCCCTGCTAAACAATACAGGTGTTTTACTGATGAGTCAAACTACCTCTTTCACGATTTTGAGTCTGTCAGTTGATCCAACTTGATTCTCCATACTAAGAAGCGCTTTCATCTGGTGCTCTAAGCTCCTTGAGTCAATGCTACCTTCATACACTAATACTATGAAGCTCATCTGATATACCTTTTCCTTCTCCATTGTCTAATCCAAGCAAAATCATTCAATGTGATTTGCCACAGGGAAAGTGCTGTCACTGAAATATGCCCTGTGTTGACCTAAAAAGACATTCCAACACCTGGATAAACTGACAACAGTAGTAGTCAGAGGGCTATTCACACTGAAGGACATTCTCAGGAGTTTTGTCCAGTTTCTTTGATGTTTTTGATGACAGGGCAGCCTTAGATAAACAACGAACTCATGTTTTTCAATGTTAACTAGAAACTCACTATACATGAAACATGGACTTCCACATTTGTAAGAGTTTCTTACTTTTTCACTTTTCTATCCAAGTTAATTCATCAAGTGATATCATCTCCATTCACAATATGCTTCTATCCTCTGAATCACTCCTCTAACACCTAATATACTTAGCCATAATCAACTCCCTCACTTCACCAACCTATCTTTTCTGCAGTCTACTTCTCCTCCTTGTACCTTCTCCTGCCATCTAACATACATTTTACATGACCAAACCATCCTAAGACTTTCACCCCTGCACCTCTCTAATGGAATTTTCACGTTTTATAATCTCACAATTTCAGTCTATTTATCCACCTAATTTCAAAACCTCTAAACAAAATATTCATCTCTATTGTTCTTATTTCTTACCTATCCTGAACTATATGCTCTTTATGCTGAAGGCTCCAGTAACAAAAGTCTACATCAAGGCTGGGCCTTAATTGAAAAACAGAGAGAATTATGAAATGGAAAGAGAAATGACAAGTATTTATGAATTTTTTTCAAAACAGAACTTCAGTAATGCAACAAGTACTACTTTTCAAGGCTTCTTGCACACTACACATTAACATCCTTCATACAGCTAAAATCAATAGGAAAAGAATTTAAATTAACCACTATCACAGTCACCCTAAATGTAGTAATTGTCTTTCTCGAAACTGAGTTAGTCCATCAATTTCTACATTCAAACAAATTTCACTAAAACTCCTCAACTGACACAGAAAAATTAAGAAGATGATAGAATTCTCCCTGAACATACCATGGACAACATATTCTTCTTAACAATTCAAGGGCAATATCATTGGTTGTTGTGCAAGTTGTTTCTTCACAGTATGATGATTCAGAGAATGACTTGGAGGAGTTTTCTTTTTTTTCATCCTTAGCAATGATCTTCATAGAGTTCAGAACACTTCCTTTACAATGTCATGTCATCCACATGGGCCATTACAAATGAGCAAGAGACAATTCAGGCCAGCTTTGGAAAATGGTCCATCTTGCAGGTAATGGATTCAGTACCATTACCAACTTTTGCTTTCCCTTCCTTGAGACTACTAGACTTCTTAATCAGTAAGTGAGACATCAAACCGTCCTTTGGTATCTATTAAAAAGCATTATCTGTCATTCTGGTGGTTACTGTGGCATACCTGACCAGCACGGCTTCTCACATGTAAACGTTTATATGCTAAACTAACTCTTTTGACTAAAAGTCTTAATGTAAATATTCACCTGGATTCTCTCCGGTAATGTGCCCACTACATACTTCCTGCTGTCAAGTAATTAGACACTGGGAACAATCATATGGCTTCTCACTTGTATGAAGTCATGCACTGCAATTGATTACTCCAACAGACAAATGTCTTTTAACACTGTGAACATAAATATATCTGCTTTCCAGTACAAGCAACTGTGAATTACCATTAATGTGGCTTTCCTCTTAAACTAGTACTCATGTGGTTCACTAAAGTACACTTTTGGGTTATGGTCTTTTGGAAATGAACACATTTCGATTTTCTCCTGTTTTAATAGCTGTGTTTTGTTCTAAGTGACCCCTCCAGAAGAAAGCTTTTTGGCAATGTGAAAATTCATATAGTTTTCTATAAGAATGGTCATGTGGTTCACAAGCAGTGCTTCTCTGCGAGATGGACTTCTGACAAATGTGAACATTTATGTGGCTTCTCTCCTGAAAGTACATTCATGTGCTGCATTTTATGAGTCTTTAAGAAAAGGGTCTTTTGGCATTGTAAACAATCATATGGCTTTTCTCCTGCATGCCTCACTCCAATTTCTTAGAAGCAGGCTTTTCTCCTGTCTGAAGTCATGTGCCACACTGGATGACTCCAAGAAAATGTATACTGGCAGTATGAACTTTCCTATGGCTTCTCTTTATATCCCCAGTGCTGATTAAGAGTGGCACCTACAGTTGAGAGAGAATGGAATGCTCCAAGGATAGGGATGGGAAATTCCTTGAGATAGCTGAGGTATTAGGAGAGGCCAATACACTACCTCCTGAGCCCTCCCCCTCACTGGCAGTCATAGAAGTATACCTTAAATTTGCACAGGTTGTGGGAAGGGTCATTACTCTACTACCTGAACCCTTCTTCTCGCTGACAGTGGGGTCACTGTATATGCTACTCTAACTATTGTGTATGTCCATCTTTTAAACCTGGTATTCCCAATCACCAATTGTTTTTTAGCATATAACTCCCCAAGCTTTTCCTCATTTCCATTCTTAACACCGAATGGCTTAAGTGCATTAATATACCCACAACAACCACATCACTCATCTTCCCATTTAAATTACCCATCACTAATTCCCAGTCTCTTGCATCAAAACTGCTGACATACTCACTAAGCTGCTCCTAAAACACTTGCCTCTCATGATCTTTCAAGAGGCCAGGAGCACAAGCACTAATAATCACCCATCTCTTGCCATTCACTTTCATTTTTGCCCACATCAATCTAGAATTCACTTCTTCACACACTCCCACGGCCTCTGCTTGTATACTGCCACTCCTTTCTTAGCTTATGTCATCTCACCAACCCTTGACTTTACTCCTAAGACATTTCCAAAGCATTCTTCCCCTTTACCCTTGAGCTCTGTTTACCACACTCTTCTTAATACTATGCTCTAAATAATCAGAAATTCTCATCATTTAGTAATCCAATGTTATACCAAGTGAAAAAATCTTATTTTAACGAATATACAAATTTTTGATATCATTTGTCTCAAGACCTTATTAGTTTATTATTTTAAAATAGACTGGGATAACTATGGTAATGCTATGATGTTTCTATTCTGTACTGTTTGAGCTACTCAAATAAGAATGAATCCACCCTCAGGCTCACATTCACAGACAAATCTTTAACTTAAACTCCACAAAATTAGACACACAATATGAAAATTTTTTAAGCATAAACCTGCTTAAAAATACAAAGGAGCACAACAAGAATGCGTGGAATGGTGTATGCAAAGGTTGGCACGTAAGGAATGGGATAAGTGGGGACTTCTGCCTAGGCCAACCCCTTGACAAGAATTCCCAGAAGGAATGGGCATCAGCATTACAGATAAATAGATAGAAAGCAAAATATATGGAGCAGTAGTTCATTGTATCAGTAAAATGAACTCACAAACACCTGAAAAACTTAAATGATCCAAGGCACCTGTAAAAACAAATCAAAGAACTAAAGTTTATATCACTAAATACAATCAGATGACCTGAATACATTTTCAACATTTTTGTAGCCCTGAAGCTACAAGTAAAAACAGACTGAAAAATAACAGGAAATAAGGTCCACATATCTGGGCTGCAGAGGCACGAACAAGTAAGTAAGGTGGACTGGTGGCCAGGAGGCACAACATGCATCTCTGTCACTGATGTCAACATCCTGGGTACGTCGCTGTGTGGTACTTGGGTTCCTATGAATGAGTTATCCATTTTCATAAATAATATGATACCAAAAGTGAGTAAAATACCATTAGATACATCCTATTTGAGGTGTAACACCCACTTGTGAGCAAATGCCCTCTCTGAAGCTCAATGGGCTTAGTCTGAGCATAAAGTAAGTGGGAAATGAACAATAAAAATGTGAGAAAGAACTAATTCATCCTAAATAAATATTAATTTTTTTCATTATAAAATATGAATATGTTTTTCATAGTTCATAAAAATACATTGGGTGATTCAAATCATCTTGGGGCAGTTTCACCAAAATTAAGTTACAGATCTTCTGGATGCCTTTCTCTGCATCACCTGCTATGTATCACATGCACTGTCTTCCATCAAAATGACCACATTCTAAGAATGTATTCACTAATAAACTTTACAGAAAATTAAAAATTTGTAAAAGGCAATGATACACATCAAAAGAATTTTAATCAAAGTATAATTTATTAGTAAAGAAGTCATTTATAAACAAGAGAGTAGAGCATTCTGTCATTCTATTCATACCATTCATAATGAGACAATTAAGTTAACAACCACAGCATCAGCAAGTGACACTGCTTCAAGATGAATGATCATATACAATTGTTTAAGCTGATATTACTTATATAGCTGCTTTATACAAAATATAAAATCAATAATGTACAGTAACTTATGCTACTTTCTAATTTCAAACATCTGAACACAGTAAGTACAATTTCAGGCACATTCAATAAATATATGAAGTTATATACCAATGTATTTTCTTATAATAATCAAAACAAAATTACAATTACAGAATATACATTATGTGAGATCATACTGGATAAAAACATAAGTCTAATACATTATTTTGGAGTTTCCAGTTACTTTAATGCAGACACAAAGGGTTTCATAACCATGCCATGAATCAACATGTCAAAAATATTTAAAAAAAAATCTCATTGAGGTGGAATAATCAAATGCTCTGTACTGGCCCAGCAGGAATCTATAATACCAAGTAATATCATACAATTCATCATGATACATCACTTAACAAGAAATTTTGTCAAATGTTCTACTCTTTTATGCTATTTACACATATTTCACTGATACCATTGTATACAACACGTTTCAATTCAATTTTGCATAATTTTTCTATGCACTATGATATCTAGGTGGGGGAATTTCTACATATCGTGAAGGAACCTGAAGCACTACAAAAACATCATTAGCAAAGACCCTGTGAAATGGTGCAGGGCTTCTATGGAACAATCTCGGACAAAGTGAAGGTTTGTGTTTATTTTCTGGTTCCTCTACATCCCAAATGTCAACCATTCCACACCCTGGTCGACTCTTGCGAATACACCATGACTCTTCTAGCACCACATAGTTTACCTTCATAGAGAGAAGGGTTTCATATACACTTTCTGCAGATCTTCGACTAAAAATACTATACACTTTCTTGGTCCGGTCTCTAAGTCCTGCATGTTCATAATGAGGATGGTTAACTATGGGTCTCTGTGCAGAAAGGAGAAGATTGGCCATAGTAGACATAGGACCAGCAAAAACAGCATCTTCATGTGTTTCTGACTGAATCCATTCAATTACCTCTTCCAATTCAGGATTACTATATTCTCCCACAATGGATCTCTGTTCACTGATATTCCTAAAGCCTCGTACACACATCCCACTCACTAACACAGCCAAAATTGCAATATGAATTTCTCTTCGTTCTATCACTCTCCAATATTTTCTACAAGCAAGCAAAGAAGCAACAACACACAACTGAGGAGTCAAAAAAAGTTTCAAACGCATAATAAGACTTGCCATTACTGCATAGACAGCCAACAGTGCACTATTATATATGACTCCAGGATCAACACCAGACCATAAGGGGGTTTTCACTTCTGCACTTTCTTCTTCTAATCGTTGTATCATGTTGTTCTTCATTTTAGTAAGGGTACTGATCAAGATAGCACCTCCAACCATAGCTACACAAGGAATTAATAAGGTTTCATTCAATTTATACAATGACTCTTGAGGGAGAAAGTCAAATTCTGGGGAGCAAGTATAAAGAAGTGTATGGAAATCTGAATAATTTGTGAATTTAGCTTTCAGTATATTAATTATATGAGCATCATCCTCAATGCCAAATATCCGTGACAGCTCAATCTTACAAGCAGTACAAGAGATGAAAAGAAAAGCTAACTGAACACCTGTATTAGTTGGAAATGGAAGGTGCTGAATTATAGGTTCCATAAAAAGATAGAGCAGTAGCACTCCCAACAGACATCCAGCTAAAGGTGAAGAAACCAAGAGTGCATTACCAAACTGGAGCACAACATTATTAAGGAACCCATAGGAAATGCCTAAAAGTACTAACAACATTGGCAGAGGATTGATAATACCTATGGTATACATAGCATATACTATTCCTACTACAGCTACAACAGAGAACTGAGCAAATTGCCAACAGAGAAGGTATACCAAAGTAATTGTGCCCAGTATAAGCGGGCGAGTCCATACTGGTCGAGGAGCACGTACCACATGAGTCACAGCAATACTTAGGGCAATACTCCAAGGAAAAGCAAAACTTTCCCTTAAAGGTGGCGTCCACTGTATCCGTGTAGCCTCCCCATGGTTAAAGAAGAAACAAATTATGGTGATGAATCCTCCCAGAAGGTCACCACTCAGTGCAGTACCCTGAATAAAGAGAAATGCTGCTGTGAAACCAGCACTCACCCATACTCCTGCTAGATACCAATAGGCTGGATCACCCAAACCCTCGCAGCTGATAACTGGGGCAAGTCCTCCACCCCTGCTTACTTGCCAGCACACTCGCATTTCCAAACCCAACCAGGATGTTACTGCGTTAAAAATACGATATGTGCCTCCAAGAACAAGCTGAAAAAGAACAAGCAAGTTACTTATCTACAACACCAGAGAAAACTCAATTTACTCAGTTACTACAAATCATACATTCATAACACAAAGAAAAAATCACAATTGGTAATTCAATATGAATACACCCAAACTTTTTTGTATCTTCATCTTTAAAGTAATTCTTTTCATCATGAGACTGTCTAGGCAATCCCCTTAAGGGAATAACAAAAAATTCTAAACTAGAGAGAAGCTATAAAAAGAAAGTCTGATGGGCTTATGCTTCTGTTCAAGCGTATTAGACCCTAAAATCATATACCAAATTCTTTACAGTAATGAATAATGTGGTTACACTCCCCCTATAGCAATAAATCTCTGACAACCAAAAGTAATAAAATAAAGATATCAAAAGGTCATCTTGACTCCAATCGCTAACTGGCTGCACAAAGCCACATCATACCCTTTGAAATAGTTATAAGCATTGTGATCAGTTTCTCCAACAACCCTTTATGAAGAAAATTATCTTATGTTAGTACAAAACCTAGCTTTGAACTGAAGTCTTCCTATGCATGTTTTAAACCCCTCATGCCATGATTTTTAATTTCATATCTTTGAAAAAAAAAATATGTGAATATGACTACCTTGTCACGTTAAACATGTGGTGAACTAAAATTCTACAAAGTTAAAAGTAGTTAAGCTCAAAAAATATAAATAAATACTAAAAACTGAAGCTCCTGTATGTTCAAAGTAGCCAGATGAACTACCTTCCCCATTACATAAATTCCAATAATTCATCTATTTCCATGGCAAGATAGAAAGTATTGGATGCTCGGGTGAAAGTTTTCAGGAAAATATTTTACAATATGAACGGGAAAGCTGTTTGGGCAATGTAATAAGTATAACGAGGATAATAGTGAGAATGAGTCATTACATCACTGAAAAAAGTCACTTCATCATTCAGAGTGCAGCAGCCAAGGAGAAAGGGAATGGTGGTGGTGGTGCGAGATGGTGTGGTGGTCAAAGAAAGCAGATTAGTGTGATAGCCAGAGAGGGGGTAAGAGATGATGACAAATGAGGGTGTGGTGGCTAGGGAAGCAAGATGTGGTAGCTACACAGGGAGGGCATGGTAGTGGTGAGGAAGGGATAAGGATGGAGATGTGGTAGTGAGGGACGGTGTGGTAACCAGGGAGGGAAGGGATGGTGGTGGTAAGGAAGGGTGTGGTGGCCAAGGAGGAAACGCACAGTAGTAGTGAGGGTGTGGTGGCCGAGGAGGAAAGGCACAGTAGTGGTTAGGGAGTGGTGGCCAAGGAGGGAGGAAATGGTAGTGGTGAGGGAGGGTGTAGTTGACAAAGAGGGAAGGAGTGGTGGTGGTGAGGGAAAGAGAGCAATGGCTGGGCTAAGAAAGCATGGTGGTAGTGAGAGATGTTGTGGTAGCCCACTATAAATACAAATGGTTCCTGAGATCTTTGTACGTTATCATTCCTAAACATCTCAAGTAAAGTGGATGAACTGCTAGTGAGCTACGTGAAACAGAAAATATGAAAAAACAAGAAATGAAAAGCAAAAGGCCTTCCAACCTAAACTCTAGAACCCCTAACAAAGAAAATATAACTAACAATAATGATAATGATATTAATAAAGATAATAATATACCAATATCAACAATAAACTGAAAATTACATCTAAATGAGATTAAAAGAAAATTCAGAAAATCTTTGAAAATATAAATTGTATACCAAACCACACAGGCTGAAAGAATTCAGCACTTGCTCATACAGACCTGACCATATTGTCAAGATTGTTAAGTGCTCATATATTCTACATTTCCAAACATTACTCCCTGAAAAATTCTACATGCCTTTTAAGTTTTTATCATTATTATCATTAATTGTCAAGACTGTTAAGTGCTCATATATTCTACATTTCCAAACATTACTCCTTGAAAAATTCTACATGCCTTTTAAGTTTTTATCATTATTATCATTAATTGCTGTTTCCTGCATCAGTAAGGTAGCACTATGAAACTGACGAAGAATGGTCCATCCACTCATATACACACATATATACATAAACGCCCATACATGCAAATACACATATCAACATATGCATAAATATGCATACACATATACAGATATGTGATTGTGATTGTGATTGTTTACCAAATGGCATCCTAGCTTCGTCTCTTCGATGTATATCAACTGACTTTTATTTCTCTCGTGTCTCCCCTGAGGATGTGATTATTACACGAAAGTGCACTTGGGTTATCGTGTTTCATTTTCCCCGTGGACTCATAGGAATACATGTACATATTCATATTTACTTCCCTTTATCCATTCCTGTCGCTACACTGCCACACAGGAAATAGCATCACTACCCCCTGCTTCAGCGAATTGGTGCCAGGAAAACAGACAAAAAAGGCCACATTCGTTCACACTCAGTCTCAAGCTGTCGTATGTAATGCACCGAAACCACAGCTCCCTATCCACATCCAGGCCCCACAGACCTTTCCGTGGTTTACCCCAGATGCTTCACATGCCCTGGTTCAGTCCACTGACAGCACGTTAACCCTGGTATACCACATCGTTCCAATTCACTTTATTCCTTGCACACCTCTCACCCTCCTGTATGTTCAGGCCCTGGTTGTTCAAAATCTTTTTCACTCCATCCTTCCACCTCCAATTTGGTCTCCCTCTTCTCCTTGTTCCCTCCATCTCTGACACATATATCCTCTTTGTTGATCTTTCCTCACTCATTCTCTCCATATGTCCAAACCATTTCAAAACACCCTCTTCTGCTCTCTCAACCACACTCTTTTTATTTCCATATGTCTCTCTTAACCTTTCATTACTTACTCAATCAAACCACCTCACACCACATACTATCCTCAAACATTTCATTTCCAACACATCCACCCTCTTCCATACAATCCTATCTATAGTCCATGCCTCGCAACCATATAACACTGTTGGAACTCCTATTCCTTCAAGCGTACCCATTTTTGCTCTCCGAGACAATGGTCTCTCCTTCCACACATTCTTCACTGCTTCTTACCTGATATCATATCCATGTCAAACAGAAAATAAAAAAATTCCTCAAGGAAATGCTACTTACACCTGAGTGGAGCTGAGAGGAGTGGCTGTATTAAAAACTGACCAATCAGAGTCCATCATCTCTTGGAAAACATGTTAGTTCTGACAAAGTTGTAAATATCAAGAGAAACAAGGAAATCTAAAAATTCCATTCATAGTAAGCTAAATTTAGCGAACAGCTGGATGACAAATTTATCAGACTCATACACAAGTGGGTTACCGAAGCAAGAGCATACCTCTACCCTACTTACTGATCATGGCCAGGTACCTTGGTATGCTTTTACTGCTTTTGGTTTGACAATGGCCTGACTATAACAGTATTGTGAATCAGCATTACAGTATTGTGAATCAACATCACAGTGTTATGAATCTGCAAACAAGATTGGTCTGTACCACAGCTGAGCACCCAACCCTGATTCCCCTGTCCTTGTGCATATAAGCATTAAGTATATGGCAAGTGGCAATCATGCATAGGTACTACATGCACATACAATATTGCAATACAGCCAGCATGAGAGCAAAGATCAGCCCCTGAGCATCTGTATGATAAACAAGATGAATTATTTCATAAATAGTTTATAGGAGTAAAAATATTTTGTATATTTTTAGCAGTTTCTGTCTTTTATCACTTAGATAATACCCAACCTTTATCCATACAGGAGTAGCAGTTGTAGCATTATTCTTTAATATTAGCTAATCAAGGACATTTCAATAAAGAAAGTCTCTTTTTCTTGTAGCACCATTCTGTTCAGAGGTTACCTGCAAGCCTACCAGATCCAATCTGGGTCGTGTTATAATTTGCTTACCCAAATGCTACCAACTTCACTCTTCAGTCCATGAAACAAGCTTATTTCTTACAAATGCACATCTGCCTTACAAGGTCTACCATAATGCATGTGTACCAACTTGTATTGTGCATTAGTTATTAAAATCTACTTAGGCAAAATTACTGTATTTCCCACCATATGAGGCACACGAGAGAGGATCTACCTTCCAGTACCTATGACGAGATTCAGCCGTTAATGTTTTGCTTGATGAGTATAAGTATTCTTCATTGCCACTTGCATTAAGTTTATCTGTGACTGATTACATACAAAAAAAAGTCAATTACTCTTTTAAGTGTTTCTGTAGATGCTCCACATACGATTCATATTTCTTTAAGCAGGACTTTCAAAAATTATTTAAGCTTCCTGGTTGGGATGTCATATATTTCCATCAGATGTATTTTTGATATGTTCCATGGCATTCTTGAAGACTTAAAAAGTCTGTATCTTCCCTACTGAGAGACTCTGAAGTTCAATACATTTTCCTTTAAACCTACAATCTGTTGCCAAGCACAGATCACCATTTATCGTTCTCTTCTCTTTGGGCAATATGGTTGCAGTTCTTTGAATCTTTCAAGGTTCTGTATATGTTTCACTACCTTAACTTTGCTTATGAAGTGTTTCTGGATCCTCTTTAATATGTTTATTTGTTTCACTGTTGACAATACAATACAGAAGTATTCAACTCTCATCCTTAAATATACAATAACTAAGCTCATCAATAAGCTTCCATCTCTTGCAGTGAAAATTTTCAAAATTACAATATTCATCACTTGATAAAGTTAGAGAGAGAGACATTCCTACCTACAAGTACCTACAACAAGATTTTGCCATAATGGCTGGGTTAGTGCGAAATGCTCATGCACATCTTGCTTGATCAATTTGGTTCTTCTTCTCAGCTGCCACCATCATTTTTTATGATCTATTTTCATTCCATCCGGAACTGATCTCAACCAAGTCAAGAATTCTTTTAAAGTTTCTGTGGATATTCCACGTTTCTCAGTTCTGCCAAAATGGCAAGCACTGGCACAAAGCATTTTACATGTCTTACTTGAGGAATATGACTGTTCTTCACAGCTGCTACATACATAACATAATCGATTTTTTTTTTTTAAAAGAAGAGAACTTACCTGTTGACTACATGAACAAATAGCAAGATTTAGCCAAAATGGTAAGGTTAGTGCTAGGTGCTAACTGTACATCTTTCTTGATGAATAAAACTGCTCTCCTCAATCACTATCTGCATTACATAATTAACTATCATTGGTTTATCTACATACAAATCTATTTGCTTTTCTAAGTATTTCTCACATACATTCTTCAAAGCAAACACCTGATCCACACATCCT
>JAUUDY010186368.1:0-13010 GCA_032361765.1 Panulirus inflatus
TGCAGCCTGGCAGACGTTATTGGTAATCGCTGGCATACACTACTCACTCATACAATAACATTCGTCCTGGAGCCTTCTTCTTCCCCTACAGAAAGAACCACTGCGTCTTCAGACCAGAAGGCATATCGCACTGTGTAGTTCATCAGTTCTGTGAACTTGTGGTCCATGAAAAGCCTCATCACGTTCCCGTACGACCTTACCAGGTCCTTATCGCCAAGCGACCGCCAGGGTATGTCGCCAGCCATTTGTTTATACGGACGGGAGAGGAGGAATCCGACTTGGTCGCGGTTTCGTGTTACGCGATCGACATACTGCATGGCGAATGGCGTTGCCATCTGCAGTAATTGTTGGCTTAGCTTAGCAGCTACAACTGTCTGACCCACAGTGCAAGTGCCACTGTTTATATTAACATTCTCTCCGGGGCACCTCCTTGCTGTAACTTGACCTTTGACCAGGACGGTACGATCTTTAAGCACGGAGATACAACGGCTAGAAGACGACGGTACGATCTTGTTAAGCACGGAGGTACAGCGCTTGAGCACGACGGTACAATCTTTAAGCACGAGGGTACAACCCATGAGGAAGACGGTACCACCCTTGTGCGCGACAGTACAACCCATGAGGAACAGACGGTACTACCCTTGTGTGCGACAGTACGCCGTCATGCTCAAAGGCTGTACTGTCACGGTGCCAAGTAAGGCGCCAGGGTGATGCACAGAACATTGAGGGCGTGATGCACAGCAGCTGCCGGTGCGTCCATCCCCACCCGCGCTTGGCTTCCTCCCTGACCAGAGGCCAAAGGTCATCTACCGCATGTTAGCTACACTGAAGTACCTAGGAGTTAGCTGTGGTGCCTTGCCGGTGGCTGAGGCTCCTCTAACTTAGCTGTGGATCATGGGAGTTGGCTAAGGTGCTTGGGACTTAGATGAGGTGTCTGGGATTCTGAGTTTAACACAGTAATGTCATTTGTAGCGTTGTTGGCCGCAGTATAGAGGTCAGTGTTAGCGTAGTGCACAGGTCAGTGTTGGCCGCAGTGTGCAGTCAGTAGTGTTAGTGTACAGGTCAGTGTTGGCCGCAGTATACAGGTCGGTATCGGCCGTAGTTTATTGGTCAGTGTTGTTGGCCTCAGTACACATGTCAGTATTGTTGGCTAGGGTTGGTGTCAGCAGGCTAGTGTTGCTAGTGTCAGTATACACCAGACAGTTGGCGCCAGTTTGGGAGGGGGGGATGTCTGTAAGGTGTGTGGCCCATCACTCAGCTGTGACAGCCTGCTGCTGGACCCCACACAGCTGCTGATGATGATGGTGGTGGTGACCCTGATAGTGATGGCCCTGATAGTGGTGGTGGTGACCCTGATAGTGGTGGTGGTGACCCTGATAGTGGTGGTGGTGACCCTGATAGTGGTGATGGCCCTAATTGTGATGGTGGAGATGATGATGATGGTGGCCCTGTGAGTGGTGGTGGCGGTAGTGGCCCAGATAGTGGTAGTAATGATGGTGAAGGTGGTGATGGTGGTGGTGGCCGTGGATGGGGTTGGTGGTGGTAGCCATGATAGTGGTAATGATGGTGGTGGCCCTGATAGATGGTGTTTGAGAGAATTTTGCCGGAAAAAATGTAATTTGTTGAGCTGTGTCACCCGTATTGTAGGCCATGTTGAAAGGAGGGTAAAAAAGGCCAGGGACTGAGCCACAGGGATTGAATCATATAACTAGTCACATGATGATGATTTTGATTTTTGTCGCAATTGCGGCTCATTTATTGTGCATTTATCGTGTAGGCGGTGGCGTGAAAGAGGATACAGAGAGTACAGAAGGTGCAGGGACTGGTGGGTCATAGTGATTGAAATACAGGTTTTGTGGTGAGAAAAGTGTTGACGGTTTGGGTAACGCAGTGAATGATTAGACAAATTACATAGTAACTGAAGTTTATTTACATAATGAGTAACCCATTTCCAGTATGTAAATTTAGTATATCTGGATTCACTGATTTTCCAGCAGTCCAGGATTTTGTGTTGCTGTGTTTATATCTCGTGGTAATGTTTACACCTTGTGTGTTCAGTAACTGCTGGAAGATCACAGTCACATAGGCGTCTGTAGCCTAAGGGCTGAGGCTTATGTCGCCTAGTCGGGCAACACTAACAACCAGGAGTCTACTAGTTCTCTCTCTCCGGAACCATACATATTGCGTTATTCTTGTATGTTACTCTAACGGTGAATGAATCGATTGGTGCAAATCTCATCGTAAGTGGAAAAGATTTTGTTCAAGTTCTTCCCGGTTTGATCTTTTTTTTTTTAAGCTACTGGCGAGTAGATCCTAGTTATGATCAGTTTCATCTGCTAGACATGAATTTTTGTTAGTTCAGCAGTTTTATCATTCACTCTGGACCCACTATCTACGGGAATACAGAAAAAATACATTATCCTCAACTTCACCGTGAGTAATGTGTTATACCTGTGTCGTGCTTGAGACACAAGCCTGTTGCACCCATCTTAAAGGGAGTTTAGTGGTGTCAGTGATTCAGATAGTGATAGTGACGATTCTGATAGATGATATTGTAGATGACGGTGGTGTAGCTAGATGGTTGAGGTGATGGTTATTGATGGTGTAGATGGTAGGTAGTGGTAGTGCTGGTAATCGCCGCTCTGCCCAGGAAAGTCCTCAGGGTTCCAGTAGACTTTTAAATATTTGCAACATTTGCTTCAACCAAATTTTGCTTTCAGATATGCACACATTTTTTTTTTTTTTTTTTTTTTTTTTTTACATTTATAAGAGGCTGTAAGGACGAAAAGCTTCTGATTGTCGTGCTGGTAAATAAATGGGTTAGTGTGGGTCGTGATATGTTGGTCTGATAACACCTAGGGAAGTGTGAGTTATCTGTGAGTCTAGTGACACCTGAGTTAGTGTGAGTCGTTATCTGAAGATTTGATAACACCTGAGTTAGTGATTCGTTATCTAAGGGTTTGGGTAATACTTGAGTTAGTGTGAGTGGTTATCCGAGGTTTTCGTAACACTTGAGTTAATGCGAGTCGTTATATGAAGGTTTGGTAACACTTGAATTAATGTGAGTTGTTATCTGAAGGTATGGTAACAACTGAGTTAGTGTGAGTCTTTATCTGAAAGTCTAGTAACACCTGAGTTAGTGTGAGTCCTTATCTGAAAGTCTAGTAACACCTGAGTTAGTGTGAGTCGCTATCTTAAAGTTTGGCAACACTCGAGTTAGTGTGAGTCGTTATCTGAAAGTTTGGTAACGCCTAAGTTTATGTGTGTCGTTATCTTAGGGTTTAGTAACACTTAAGAAGTTAGTATGAGTTGTTATCTAAGGTTCTGGTAACACCTGAGTTAGTAAGAGATGTTATCTGAGGTTCTGGTAACACCTCCGTCCCTCTCTTCGAAACCCAAAGTCCTCATATTTGATGATTTAGAATGTTTAGAATGTTAACTTCGAGTTTATTACAAGCTGTGGCCAGATGTGAAATATCTACTACAGTTGTCGGTAAAGTCATTATTGTTTGGTAGATAGAAAAGCATTCCCCTTGGCAGCGTGTTGTGTTGTACGATATCGACAGATGGGAAAATCGTACCATCTCTGATGTGGACAGTTTTTTAAAGAAATTGTATTGAAGAGAACCATAGGTCTGTTATATATCAGGAAATATAACTGAAAAAGTATAGTTCTATAATCAATCGAGAGTCATAGTTTCATGGAAAGATTAGTTCTCATTAATAGTGAAGTATAGTTGTAAAGGAAAATATGATTCTTTCATTAATCGTGAAGTATAACTGTGAAGGAAAGTATGATTCTGTCATTAATCGTGAAGTATAGCTGGGAAAGAAAGTATGATTGTCATTAATCGTGAAGTATAGCTGTGAAGGAAAGTATAGTTATATCATCAAATTTGAAGTTTCATCAATAATTTCGAATGGTTAGGTCGAACGACGTGTATTATTTCTTGAGATCCACCATGAATACGCGTATTTACTGTCTGATTTTCAAAATTACTGTACATAACAAGATAAACAGAACTGGCTGCTTGCGAACCCCGCCATTTGAGCTTGGGAACATATAATGGCGAGTCGGCAAACTACTGCTTCACATGATTACTGTCTGACCGTCTGCAAGTCAAGGGTGAGCCGTTGTGTTGGATGTTTGTTTCTTTACTCACACCGCTAAGCTTTGGGACGCTAAACATTTTCATGCCTTCCCTAATAGCTACGACCTGGCCCCTTTTGAAAATAAAGGTTTTTCCTCTTCGTTTCTCCTTACTTCTCTACTTCTTTCACCTGTCATTTTTCATACAAGAAGGAATTTATTTCGAAACTGGAGCCCTCAACGTAAACCACATCGATAGATATGTAACATTTGATAACATCATCTTAGTATGGAGTTTTGTAGGTCATGAGGCCCACACTGGAGGTCATCTCTCACGGTGACACCTCCTGTCTGCTGGGCCACAGATCGGAGCGCTCTCTCATTCCTTCCTTAATCATCTTGGCTTCTGATATGAAAATATAAAGCTTTGTAGCCACCATTCTCGCACTGGATAATTCACTTTTCGAAGAAGATACCAACACTGGAGCATCTGAAGCTTGAAGGGGGAATTACTCTATCTATATTTACTTTACGCAAAGTAAGTTCATGAACACGAGTGGCGTCCGTAACATTATATGCTTCTGAAGTTGGTAGCAGAGAATTTATAAAGAGAGGTGAAGTTGCTTGTTGTAAGACTCCATTCTTCACACTTGCGCATGTGAACCAGCTCAGTCTGAACTGGCACCTCACTGACCCTACCGAGGTCTAGGAAAGGGGAATTCTCTTGAGAATCAATTGATAACTTTTTGAGAACCAGGAAATAATCTCTTGGAAAGCAGAAATTAATCCATGGAGTATGGGAAGGAATCTTTTGAACGAAATGAGTTGGGTTAATATAATGAGTTCATATGAGTTCATTTCCAGTAATCAAGGTGAACACGGAGAGTAATACCTCAGCTCCAACTAGGTAAGAATGGGATTAAGAGATGAATAATCTGTTGAATACAAGAAATCAATTTTAGGAAACGAGTATATGTTTAGGTGTATAGTGACGCAAATAATGTTGACTGTTAACTTGATTGGTGATGTGTTAGTATTCCATGATGTTGCTGGTGTTACAGGGGTTACGTCATTGTACTTAAAGGCTACAGTACTACAGAGCTTGTAGAACTCCGGAGAGCTTTTAACTTCAGTGGAAGATAAAGTCATTATAATCGAGGGTAAAGATGATCTTAGTGCCTTCCAGTGGAAGTGACATGTTGGAGTGATGGTTGGTGGTGGTTGTCATGGGAAGTGGTTGCTGTGGATGATGGTTGATGGTGATGGTTGTCTAGGGTCGTGGTTGGTGTGGGTGATGGTTGATGGTAGTAGTTGTATTGAGCAGTGGTTGGTGTGGGTGATGGTTGTCTTGGGTAGTGGTTGGTGTGGGTAATGGTTGATGATAATGGTAGTTAAGAGCGGTAGGGGATGTATTGTAGTCTAGTGTCCACATTGGTCCAGGAGACGTGTCATTCAAGCGAATGTCCGTTTTGTTGTTGGGATCAAAGTCGCTTTGCCACCATTGGCTTGGCCCAGTGTGTGTTGCGGATGTGTGTATGCGGGAGTGTTGCGTGTGTACGTGTCGTGTTTATGGTCTTTGTGTATTATGTGTTCATCATCTGTCTTGCATATCCATACGTGATTTGTATGATTACTTATATGTACAGTTTCTAACACATTTCTCCATCATTCATCTTTCTACATTTCCGAATGTTGTCTACATTTACAGTTTCACTTAGCTTTTTCCATTCATCGACAACTTTGGTATCGTAAAATTACGTCTTTATATCTGGTTTCTCAACTTTGCTTCTTTCAGAGAAGTTTGTTGTCCACAAAAAGGTTCAGAAACTTTAAAGTTGTAGTAAAGAGACACCATCTTTTGTCCACAGTGACCTAACTTTATAGCTTTAAACAAGTCCTGGTCTCTCGATTTTCTTAATTATATGGTGACATATTTGTTGCTCTCCTCTGGACCATCTCCGCTAATATCTTTCTCTTTCTTGAAAGTAAAATATCCAAACTTGAGATAGACATTCTTATTTAGTTCTGAGTTATACATAGTTTATTAAACGTTGCTGAAACACAATACTGTTGGCCGCCTCTATCACCCTTCCATATTCTTGAACACCTCTGTCACCCTTCAGTATAACTTTGTCACCTTTCCAGAACTGATTGTTTTATTCCCCACTTATCCATGATGAATGGTTCCATGTGTCCTTTCTGAAGTGTCTGGTTATCCCTTAACTTCCATTCCGACGGCCATGGGAAACCCTTCGTTAATTTCAACTTGTTTTCCTGTCGATAATTATAACTGACGTTCTGTTTTCGTTGGTCTTTTTACTCATTTACTGATGATTCTTAATTGCTATCCATGATTTTTATCACAATTGATTATCTGAAAAAGAGAAGAGGAAATGTCAGCATTTTAGTCTGATATCAGTACTGTGGTGAAATTTAACTTGCTAGCTAGACTTTTAAAGATCACTATGTTACCCTAAGTTTTACTGCAACGAAGTCATGAGTGAAGGAACTGAAAGAGTTAGTATAATTGTAAAAACATTACATATATCATTTGTTAAGTGTATTTGTATAATGTGTTGTTCAAAGGGGTGGAGAGATCACCTCCGTCACCCATGCCTTGGATGCTGGGACGACAGGCCTTGGTGTATGTTGGTAGGTATAGGGTATAATACTTCCCTCTGTAACGCATGGCACAGTATGAATCAGAATCTTTACATACGTACACATGGAAATTACCATCAGCTGAGTGTCTAGCAATATACAGTTCGGTAATGCGTAATATTGTAGGATGGCGAAGGTAGTTAGTTTCAAGGGTAACCTTGAAGGGTAACGATTAATACTCAACTGTTGAACATCTTTCGATGGTGACTGTCTCAGGGAGTTTGACTTGAACATTTTAAAGCCTTTGTATGGGGGAAAATTTTAAGCAATCGGTTTTCAGTTTTGGTTGTTGAGGATTGAACCAACGAGAGGCATTTTTCTGAGATGAGCAGTATCAGTTTCTGTGACTAACCATGATGAGCAAGGATTAGAATATGGTTTACAAGCAGGGCCGGCCCTTCTTATATGCTCTGAATAGTGAGCCCTAACAGCTTAAGAGGCATCCCTCTTCTGACCGTTGTATGGCAGCCTTTTCAGAAAGCGGGAATTGCTGTCTCAAACACCCTAAATTTTCAAATTTTTCGGAGCCATTCTCCCCCCCCCGGGCTTTTGATTCAGCTTTTGATTTAGGCTTCGAATGACAAAAGCTAGACTCAGTGTAGATGGGGTTATAATGCTACCCAGGTATCTCTCCATACATTAATCTGAAAGAAGTGTCTTTACCCTTGAAAATAAAATTTTTCATTAAATTGAAAAGTAATCATATGTAATCATATGTAATGAAATACACACCACAAATTAAAAACTCAAAATAGGGAAATTCTTGACCAACCGGTTTACTGTCATTAGTGCAAAAACTTTAGTGACAATCCATTTTGATATGCATGATATAAATATCATATACCCATTACTGGTGCTTATTAAGAGGCCAGTTTGCTTCTCATATCTGCTTTCACTTATCCTACTTATATATTGATTGATATAGGAAAAATGTGAATAAGTAATCTATCCCTTGTTATATTAAATTGCTGTATGTTTGTCCGCAGGATGGCCGTCACGTCCGAGGTGATGTTCTTGTTAGCGGGAGTCATGTCCGTCCTTTGGGATGTGAGCTTTGCAGCCTCGCCCCCGACAGCCTTCAATACAACACCCACTGCTACCTCCCCCTCCACACCACCAGCAAGCCTCCACACCGCCACGCCTTCACTGATCAGTTCTGCCACAGCTGCCCGTACCACCATCACTTTGTCACCCATCTTTTTGGCCGACATAATGGATGAAGAAAATAGCACTGGTAGTTGGCTATGCCCCTATGTAAGCGGAATCTCCGATATATCCTGCACTTGTGATGTGCCGCACACTGTTAGGTGCAGGGGTCGAGCTAGTCACCCACAGGATCTCATATTGCTTGTAAAGACACTTAATGCCAAGGGCAGTGTTTCTCTTCTTGACCTGGCAATACATGGTCTGGGGGAACTACCTAGCGGAGGCTTTGCAGACATGAAGTTGCTAGGTCTTGTGATAACAACAGCAGGGCTGAAGACTTTACCCTTCAATGCATTTGCTGGTTTAGAGTCGACACTTGCCGCGCTGGGACTCCCGAACAATAAATTTACTTCAGTTCCTGTCGACGCCCTTCGACCATTAGGGGAGTTACAGCGTATCGACCTAAGTGATAATCAGTTACATGAACTTCCACCTCGGGCCTTTCCAGCCCTCTTGCAACTGCAAAACCTAGACCTTGCCGGTAATGGACTTCGACATCTTAGCCCTGAAGTTTTCGTGCGTCTGCCTCACTTAGTGTCTCTCAACCTGGCTGGCAATCAGTTGGATGCAGCTCAGTTGAATGAAAAAACGCTGCGTGGCTTACATGCCCTTCAGCGCCTCTCCCTGAAGTCCAACCTGTTAAAGGGTGCTGTGACCTCCTCACTTATTACGGGAGCCAAGGGCCTCATTTCACTAGATTTATCGGACAATGCATTGACAATGTTAAAAAGAGGCTCCCTAGCGGCATGCCCCAACCTTCGTCGTCTGGACTTGTCACACAACAAAATCGATGTAATTGAAGACCATGCCTTTGTAAACCTCAGTAAACTGCTACATCTCATACTGTCCCACAACCGAGTTGTAGCTGTGTCTGGATGGTCGTTAGCCCACATACCCCAGCTGACGCACCTCTTCATGGCTGACAATGCCCTCCGAGCTGTGACTGCTGACTTACTGCACCAACTGCCGGCGCTCATATCGCTGGACTTGGCGGACAATGATATTTCCCTGGTTCAGCCTCATGCATTCAATTCTACCCCTGCACTGCAGCATATCCTGCTAACAGGTTTGTGAATATAAAGTTCTTCCTAAAGTCTTACCTATTCGATGAGTTTTGATAACTAAAGAATAAGGAATTTTAATTTTGTTTGAATCCATAGTTTGAGAATTATGTGCTAGCGGGACAACACATGGCACTGATGTATGATATTAACATTGGATTCATATTGTTTGTATACGTACTTGATGGTAATTACTGTTTTGTTCTGTGGAAGTCGTTTCTTACAGTAAACTACTTAACATGATCCCTAAGGAGGAATGTGCCTGTTCATCCAGTCCTAAGATGAGTAAAAGCTTAGGCACTTTGAAAGAACTCATTGGTTATACCTGCACAGCTTCTTTGCTGCTGACTTTTCCTGGGATGGGTATTGCTACTTTGATCAGGATGCCTTGTGTTGTGATTTATACATAGCAGGTTATCTTGGATAGCATGGAGTCCTGCATCCCATCTTTTAAATTGTTTTCACCTTAATCATGACTTGATTGCTCCTGGTCTGGTAAGTGTTGCATCTGGGATAATATGTACTGGACCATGAAAGTCTTCCCTTCCCCAGAAATCTACTCTGTTTCCATCTCTGCATGGAATCATTCCAAAGCTTTTCATTAAAAAGCAAAGGACACTTCCATAGAGAGAAAGGATGCTAACTTGACTTCTTCCACTGACAAATAAGCAAATCCAGTTCTAAAAACTTTTTATATAATTCTTCAACTTATCCTCTTTTCCAACCTAAGCAGTCTGTTGCTAACTTTCCATCTAATAAACTACTCTTTTTGTCACCTTGTTTTCCTCTATCTCAACTTTGGGTGATTCAGATTTTCATCCTCTGCTCCCGTCTCTTCCCTCTGATCCTGTACCATCTCCCAGATTCTCCTCGCACAGGGTCTTCCAGGCGCTTTCCCAGGTCCAGATGAACAAAGCGTATGGCTCAGATGACATACCTCCCCATGTTCTAAAGCAGATTCTCTTTAGCAGCATCAGTCCTTACTTACCTCTGAGTCGGTAATGGTCCTTACATACCCTTGAGTTAGCACCAGTCCTTACATATTTTGCTTTTGTTTAAAAACCCAGGCTTTCCTTTGTACTTAGAAGCATTCTTTGGTGCAGCCCCTCCCTAAGAAAGGAGACCGCTCTAAGCTCTCCAGCTATTGTCCCATTGCACTCACTTCTGCTGTCTCCAGAGTCTTTGAAACGCTCCAAAACTCTCACTCAAACACTTGGAATATCATAACCTACAAGAAACTTTACATGAAAAATCCGTCCCTTATGAGAGAGTAAGCTCTCTTTAGGACATCTGAGATGGAGTATTGTATTCTGTGCTTTCAGAGTATTAGGTGTTGCATTTTGTACCATGTATGATCATGGTGAAGAAACTGGATTTTCAGAATAGTGAAAGAGGGTGACTCCTTTATTGCAAAGAATATTATTGTAATGAAAAGGTATGAAGGACATGTTAGAAATGCCTTCTCAGGATGACATAGTCACTAGTGGTGCGCTATTGCCCGTAGTCTTAGGATCATTACTTTTTGTAATCTGTGGCAATGACTTGCCAGAACTGGTCTGATACCTCAGTATTTTTGCAAATAATGCCAATCATAAGAGCAGTTACGAATGATGCATGTTGAATACTGGTGAAGTTTTTTTTGGGTCTTCTAACCTCACATCCCAGTCTAGGCCAAGGCTGAACCCAGGCTGCTGGGTTAGGCTGTCAGTCAACCAAACCGTTGGAAGTTGCATCCCACAGGCCCATGTAGCCTCCACAATCAGGCTAATTGGGACATTTTTTAAATACTTATTCAGGGTACTCTTTAACTTCTGATTGCAGGCAAGGTGTTGAATAGTTTTGGGACCTGAATGTTTAAGGTGTTCTCCCCTATTTGTGCATACCTTACCTTTGGATTTCAGAAGTAAAATTCTGCAGAGTCTTCCATGCCTGTTATGCCAGTAGAGAGTTATTTCTGAGTGTACGTTGGGGACCATGCTTTCTAGAATTTGCCAGGTATTGATGATATCTTTCCTATCTGCACTCTTCAGAGTAGAGCCTTAGCAAATTCAGCCATTCTCAGTAATCTATTTCCTTTACCATGTTAAAATGAGCCATGAAAGATCCCTACATAAACTTACAGAGGGACTTAGACAAGCTCTGAAGTTTATATGATATGTGGGTGATGAAATTTAGCATGAGTAAATGCAGAGTAATGAGGATAGGAAAAAAAATGATTCATTATAGATATCTAGCAGGAAACAAGCTATAGGTGAGGCACTTTGGGGCTGACTTTATATCTAACCTGTTGTTCTGAGTAGAACATCAACCTAGAAGAACTGTAGAGTATAAACTGTATGCTGGCAAATATTAGAATTATATACAAGTGCATGGATAGGGAAGTCTTCAGCAAATTATTTACGTTATATGTTAGACCCTAATTGGAATATGCTCCTTAAGTTTCATCACTGTACATAAAAACAAAATACTGATTGAAGGTCCATTGGAGAGCAACAGTCACAAAAGGGATCTGAGTTGTAAGAAGACATTAGATAATGGCTGTAGATTTATCCACAGTGGAAAAGAGAAGAGTAAAGGAAAACTTATCACAGTTTGACAATATTGACAATGAACTATTCTTTATTTGATTTAAAGATAGAGCAACCTGAGGATAAAACATGAAGCTAAGCAAGAAACATGTAAAAAACAAGTGTAACAATGTACTTTTATGGTATGAGTCATAAATGAAAATCAATTGAAGGAAATGTCTGATTTATTTAATTTAAAACAGATTCCCACAATTTACAAAATGCTTTGTGGTATCAAAGATGTTTTAGTCTCATCCTGTGTATTGGACAGTACAGATTTTTTGTCATTGTCTCCTTTTCTCATATTAAGATACTAAGGCATTTATTTCTTATCAAATTGCAACAGAGTATATGTCTACTTTATTAAGATGGGAGACCTTGCCCTAACGGTTTTACTCTCTGCAGATAACCCACTTCACTGTGACTGTTCACTTAAGTGGCTAGCCAAGTGGTTGACTCACCATCCAACTCTGACTCATGAAGAGCAAGGTAGTAGTGTCTGCGCCACACCACCTGCACTCGAAAATGCACCTCTGGTAAGTATGGGAATTACCAATCATAAGTAAGGTAACAGCTTTGGATAAGCTTGTTTGAGTAAATGTACTGAGAATCAGGTAGAACATTCTATTCAGCAAGTAGATTAGCCATAGTAAAGGGATGATATTGTCTGTGTTTAATGAAATTAACTTTATGACCATAAGTAAAAATTGTGTAATGCTATCATTTGAAAAAATTTTTATTACCTTTATAGCATATAGCATGGCAGACACTTAGGAATCGATTTCTCCATGGTCATCTGTTTGCTGTCCATTTTTGGGAGTCAGAACCTGATTTAGAGAAAACGCCTTGACCTGACATATATAGGTCACATGAAATGCATTAAATTGCATACTCGTATCACAACCTATCTATATCTCTGATGACCGTTGCCTCCCGGAACTTCCTTGAGGGGATAACTACAGTAAAACTCTCCATAACTGGTGAACTCCATTGCTATATCTTAGTCTTTAATGCCTCACCCTTAAAAGGCCACTGGCAGAGGACAACTCTATTGCAGTGTTTCCAAAGGCTGATACCTAATGATTATACCAAGTACATCTACCTAATGTTACTAATTCTACCCAGTGCACCTGCCTAATGTTCCCTCCTTCTTCCATATAATGTTTCTACCTAATGCTCCTGTTTAATGTTCCTACCTACTATTTCTGTCAATTGTTCCTCCCATTTTGCCAAAAGGCAGGGCTAGCAGATAGTACTCCACAGGAAAATCTAGAGTAACAAAGAATGAGGCTAGTGTTTTAAGTGTTGTCAAGTTTCATGTGTGATAAGGAGAGATTATATGTTTGTGGACAGAAATACCAGCAGTCCACATGTTGACGAGGCATAAAAAAAGAAGCAGTTATTTGGGTCAGAGGAGTGCAGCTT
>JAUUDY010186479.1:2090-13009 GCA_032361765.1 Panulirus inflatus
TGTTTTTAACTGATTAGATATTACACAGTATGATGTTTATTAAGCTAACAAAACTATTCAGCACATAAGCTTTAGCCATATTTATTTGTACACTGTATACATAAGTCTGGCTGAATGTTTTTATGTGGTAGAATTATTTAATGGTAGGATGGTTATTGTACAAGATTATTACAGTTTTGGAATGCATTGAGATACTGGATTCAAATGGTTGTACTTTTAGAGGTTTTATTGCCTTTCTATCCTTACTGCAAATTATTTCAACATTTGAGTGTTCTCCCTGTCTGAGTTGATATTCTAATGACTTCTAAACAGGTTTGCTGTGGTAATGCCATGAGGTTAATTACATGAAACAAATGCATATTTATTAAGATGATTGTGTAAAGAATACTAGCCTTTACAGAGGCATTTGAATGTACTGCCTATTTCCTTTTGTCTTTTGCTGTGGTGCTATTTAGCTTCCCACTTATTGTCAGTACACTATTTCAGGAAGCTTTAACCTGAGGCAGAGCAACATTTAAAAGCTGTTGATGTATTTAAAATTAATTTTGCCACATTGCATATTTTACTGTAAATATTGTGTTTTTCTCCAAAATACATTTTAAGAGTTTTGTTTGTCGATTTTAGGTGTACCTTTTTTGTCATTTTATGATTTATACTTTTTCTTTTATCCAAATTAAGCATGTCAACATACCTTGGTTTTCAAGTTATAGGACTACTATCTGTAAAACAGTTTATAAAAGCTTATTTCACTTGATTTCTCAAATTTTAAAAATGTTTAAAGGTTTGTTACTGACAGGATAACTTATTAAAGAATTGTTTTTTACTCCTTATGTTTTGAATATTTCGTTCTAGTTTAATTAAATTTTTCATGTCATTTAACCCTACAAGTTGTTTAAGGAATATGCAAACTTTTTGGCTATGCTTCAGACCCTCTTTTTTTGGAACATGGTTGTGCTCAAAATATTTACAAAAAAAAGATTTACTTATAAGCAACATTATGGTGCAATAATTGTACACTTCAGGAAATGTACATAAGGGGTGAATGAAAATGTTTTAAGAAAATGTAATTAGTGGTGAGAAACAGTTTAATCTGACGAGTACACCATTTGACAATATTTATTTTTAAGGTAACTAAACTGACAATGCAACACATATGTACTTACACCTTGATTGGATGGAAGAGGCAGTTAGGTATAAATTTTTATTGATATGTAAACCCAGGACCCCTTCAAGGCATCCTGCAGCTTCATGGCTGCACTACAATCAGTAGCAGGGAAAGAATGGATTCCTGTGGAGTGAGAAGTTAATGAGGTTTTACTCTGATGATTCATCCTTGCAGTGTAACCTCTTGCAAACAGTCTAGTAACGTCAGGTGTGCTGAAATGGATAGAACATATGGAGAGAATGAGTGGGGAAAGATTGTCAAAGAGGATTTATGTGTCATATGTGGAGGAGACAAGGAGAAGAGGAAGACCATATTGGAAATGGATGGATGGGGAGAAACATTGATTGAGTGCTCGGGGCCTGAACATGCAGGAGGGTGTGCAAGGGATGAAATGAATTGGAGCGATATGGTATGCAAAGGATGACATGATGTTACTGGACTGAACCCAGGCAGGTAAAGTGGCTGGGGTAAATCATGTAAAGATCTGTGGTTGACCTGGTTGTGGATAGGAGGCTGTGGTTTCAATGCATTATACTATACATGAAAGTTAGGGAATGGATGTGAGCAAATGAAACCATTTCATTTTCAGCTCCTGGTCCTACCTTGCTAATGCAGGAAAGTGATCAACTATGAAAGAATGAAATTATATTTTTATTTCTCATAAATACACTAACTCTTAACATTACCCATGTTAGTGAGGGAGTGTCAGGAACAGATGAAGAAATGGACTTCATTTGCTCACATCTACTTCCTTGCTGTCATGTACAGTAGAAGGTGTTACTGCACCCAGTCTGCTTGAGGTTACACCATTAGTCATCTTTGTTGAAGCTGTATCATTGAAAGTAGTCCCATCAAAGAACCCCTCACTCCAAAGGAGTTTGCATTTCCCTGCTACTGAAAACAGAACAGTCTTGGGCTGGAGGAGCCTTTAGAAAGAGGCCCTGGGTAACTCTAGGACCCTTTCATAATAACTGGTCCTGGGGTAAATATAAATAAATTAATAAACATTGGAAAAATGGTTTTAGTGCCATTATGATAATGGCATAGGGTACAAGAGCAAGTACTCAGATTTCAGAGTGGGAGGAATAATGTTGTTTCTGGTGTGGCAGATGTGTATCAGGTATTTGCTATTAAAAATTTTTGTGAGAAATACTTAAACAAGAATTTATATGTGACATTAATGGATCTAGAGAAAGCATATGTAAGAGTTGATAGAAAAGCTTTGTAGAAGGTGTTATGAATTGATGGTATAGGAGGAAAGCTATTAGAGGTACTGTACTCTTTTCAGTTAGATAACAGATTGACTCTGCAGGCTGTTTTAGTTCATTTATTTTTGCCAAACTTATTAACCAGGGTGCTAAAAGATGCTTAATTCCTTTTTGTATACAAAGTTCCATTACTATACTAGGGAGATAATTTCACAGTCTGTTTATGAAACAAAGATTATCAAGTCCAATTCTTATTACACAACAGCCTTATTGGTGCTTTATTAGACACCATCTTAATATGTCCTCTTTACCAGATAGTCTCTGTTGACCTAAATGCTTCTTTGAACTAGAATATGGGTCCTAAATAATTTTCTTAGTAGACGGTTATCTGTTCTGATCACTGTTACCTGCAAATGGATTAAAAAAAAAAAACATGCTGTTAAAAAAAAGTACATTTTGATTGGTGAAGGAATCTTATGAATGCCATTCTCTCATATATGTGAACAAACAAATGAGTCCATGTTCTTTGTTGGTTTCTAGCACATATTGTGCTATACTTATTTAGCTTATGAATTAGAAGTTTTCACCTGTAATCTGTTATTTTCTTGAGGTAGTGTAATACCCAGGAAAAGGTGGGAAAATAAGTTTTGTAATAGCAAAGTAAACTGAAGGCTCCATTTTTTCAATGAGTCAATTGTTTATGAAGGTAGTTGGTATGTAAAGAATATCCAAATGGTAAACATTTTAAGACCAGTTATACTTGAAATTTCATGACCAAGTAGATATCAGAAACCAGCATGTGACTTATCAATATATGACTGTTTATTATAATGGTTAAATGAATCATCAAATTATAAAGCATACAGAATATGGATATAATGAAGGAGGTTAGATCTTTCATATTTGTCTGCCGTGTCCTACATTAGTGAGGTAGCACCAGGAACAGATGAATAAAGGTTGCATTCACTCGCATCCAATTTCTAGCTTTTATGTGCATTGCACCGAAACCATAGTCCCCCTTTTTGTCTATCCATTACCTGACCTCATAGACCTTTCCTTGGACTTACGTATATTTTTTTCAAACTATTCGCCATTTCCCGCGTTAGCAAGGTAGCATTAAGAACAGAGGACTGGGCCTCTGAGGGAATATCCTCACCTGGCCCCCTTCTCTGTTCCTTCTTTTGGAAAAAAAAAAAGAGAGGGGAGGATTTCCAGCCCCCCGCTCCCTCCCCTTTTAGTCGCCTTCTACGACACGCAGGGAATACGTGGGAAGTATTCTTTCTCCCCTATCCCCAGGGATATATCTACCAAAAAAAAAAAAAAAAATTGTTTGTGATTTACTTTTTCACTTCTGTCCTATGCAAACTATTTATCTCATGAACTGCAAAAATTAGACTGATTAGTATTTCATGATAATGGATGAAGTCCAGCACAGATCTTTGAAACAATGGAGTACTTTTATCATGAATATCGCTCATAACAGTATTATTATATTTCTGGCCAAAATAATTAGGTGAGGAACAAGATGGTGGGAATCAAAGGGGTGTATGTGTATCATGGGAAGTATTTTTCAACTATATTGTTTCACTGAATAATCATTAGAAAGATTCAGTTTTTTACCCTAGAACTACTACTCTTGCTAAACCCAGTAATATCAAGAAAAGGTCTCATGGATACAGGTTCTCAAAATATCCTCCTCCTCATGCTGTATATCTTACCCTTTCCAGTATATGCTACATTAATCTTGCTAAAGGACCCCATTTTAAGGGGATTATGACCTCTTCACCATTAAACAAAACTGATAAACTGTCTGCTTATACCTATCTCTGTTATGTGACACATGTTTAAGTCAAGGTATATAATAATGTGAGGAGTAAGCCTGCAGACATGATCTGACTCTTTGTCCATTAAGCTGTATATCGTATTTCCAGGATTCCCTGTGCATAACCTCGTTACATTACTTAGTACACCATAGGTGCAAGAAACTCAAGAACAGTTTTTGCAAGTTAGTGAAAGAATTATTAGAATTTACATAAATACCATGCCTGTAAATTGATTCTTGACCTCACTGAAAGAAATTTAGATGTATACATAGAAATAAAAAATTATGTCATGCCCATAATCCAGCTGGAAAGAAGAAAAGTAGTAGAATTTTAATTGCATCAATTTTTTTTTTTTTATGAATGCCACAATACAAAAGAGATTTATAATGAGTTATTTCATGAGGTTAGAATATTAATTTTTTCATTTATTTCTTATAGGGTACTATTTATCAGCTACAGTATTCTTTTGCAGGTTGGAGCAGATAAGGAAGTTGGAACTGGTGGTAAGAGTGTAGAAATAGAGAACAAGTTAGAAATGGGACTGGAAGATGTAACAGTATTTGATGAACCTCAGAAAAAGGTCAAACAGAAGCTTGCTGATACACAGTATGTACATTTTTGTCTAGACATGAAAAATAAGTTCATATGACAACGATCTCTGCTCTCACATATAGCTTTCACTAATATGTAATTATGTTTTATCACATGGAGATTTATACAGCTTATTTTTAGACAACTTGTAAGGCAGTTGAGATGTTAATGGCCTTGGTACACACTGCTTATATTTTGAATATGGAGTCATCTATAAGTTTTATTATTAACTAGGTATAAGACTGATTATTCTTTGTTACCCATGGATTGTAAATCAGGGAAGAGATACTTTCCGTCCTCTTAATGTGTCTGTTATATTAACAACAGTCATAATGCAGCTTACCTAGTGGCTTGGCTCTCACCTCTCACATTGTCCTTGAGTATATTTTAACCCCTCTTTGCATGTCTTCCTTACTTCTACTCTCGCACTTTCTTCATTTTTCCCCACGTGCTTATTTCATAGTACACACAAGTGGTGAATACTTTATATGAAAATTAAACCAGTTTGTGAAACTAGAAAATTAGTGTGCTGTTAAGTCTTGGTCTTGTTTGTGTCTGATAGGAAGGATTTTTAGGGAATTCTCCATGAACTGCCCCACTTACAGAATGAGAAGATACCATTAATCAGTTAGTAATTGTATTTACATGCAGTAATTAATGCACTGAGTTATGTTACAGAATATTGACTTTTATGTGTTTAATATTATATCCATGAATTTCATGTAACTGCTTTCATGATATCTTTTTTTTTTGTACAGTACCTAATTCTTGCAGAAAAAGCCTTTACTAAATGTTTTTTTTTCATAGAACTAAGGTACTTTGGTAACAAATATAACTTCTTGCACAATCTCCTCAAAGATATTTTAACAGTATAGCATTCACTTTCCAGAAACATTTGGAATAACATAGTTTATGTTACTTAGTTCTAAATATTTTATAATTCTGAATTTCAAGGACAAGTGAAATATAGTAGTTAAACAGGCTGATTTAATTGGAGTATTGACCATGTAGATGAAAACCTGCCAAATCACAACAGGAAAAAATACCCTCAGGTTGTATTGTGTAGGTCACTTTCTAAGTTTAATGTGGGTTTACCATTACAAAATAATATTGTCTAACCTCAGTACTTAATTCCATTAAGTTGGAGCTAATGTGAGAGTGGGTAAGAATAGATTCATTCATAAGGAAATTTCTGCTTGAAGAGTTCCTCTGTAAATGTCAAAATCATGTTAAATGTAAACGTTTTGAGAATTGGAGGTGAGGAAAGTAAGGACTGTGATTAATTTTCACTCCTCTTTTAGACCATTAAAGAATTGTAATGTATTAGTAGGTTTAATGTACAAGAAATTTATTGTTTAAAAATGGTGGTTTTTACCACATTTGTTCTTATAATTTATTACTTAAGGATATTTATATTTATGGAATTTTGTACTGTTCCATACTTAACAGTATCATTCACTGAATTAATTATAAAATTAAAAAAATTACTGGTTGAAATGAATGCTTATACAAAGGTAATAATGTCTCCAGGTTTGCTAATAGCTGACATCAATCATTCTGGGAAGCATAAAATGGCCCCTGATTATTTTTCTGTTGTTTGTCTCTTGAGTGAAAATATTGTATTTTGCATTGATCAAGAAAGATGCCATCATATGATAGGAGACTGTAAAGTATACTGATTTTCATTAAATCATATTTGCAAGCCATACTGCTTGTTTCTTTCAATATTTGGAGTAATTTAAGTTTGAAGTTTGATATTTTATATAGTTTTGAAAACTGCAGTTGGCCGAATAGTAGCTACCAGATCCTACCAACAGTACAACATTTTCTGAAGCTTTCACCTGCAGTCATACAAGATTTATGTTTTAGTCTAGCTTCATTTGATCCACCAACTTTAATAATGCTATATAAGCTTTTTACAAACTTTGCAAACCATTAACATGATAAATGTTCTTAGAAAGAAAATACACATTCTTTGAGGGTCATATTATGGTTAAAAACATCAGTGAGTAGCTTAAATTGCTGATCAGCATTAATAAATAATCACTGATAATTACACATGTGAATTCTTTTCTTTCAAACATCAGGAGTGTAAGTATCAGTATGTTTCTTGGCTCATGTGTAGCAAAGGCACCTTTGTAGTGTGTATCCCACAAAAGAATAAGGTTTTGTAACCAGAATTTCTTATATCTCCCAGTATAAGTGCAGATTATGATTTTATCCAGCATGTTTTGGCCTGATTTCAAAGATTCTTTACAGTCAGGCAACCACAGTAGTTTCCTATGCCATCTCTTACTAGCACTGTTCACTATGCTTCACTTGCTACCTGCAACTACAGTGGTTCAAACTCATCGTGTGTCATGACTTTACCTTTGGTTATTTTCCACATCCACCAGTTTTGGCATGTAATTATAGCAAGGTATCAGAGGACAGATCTTTCAGCAAAAGTGTGAAATGTAAGTGATTTGCAATAACACTTCTTTAGGAAGGAGACATTTGTATACAACTGGAGAAAGATGAGAAACAAGTTTTGTGAGAGAATGCAGAGTCAGTTCATCTACTCTAATATCAAAATTCAAAAGAACTTTTTAATATCAAAATTCAAAAGAACAACTATCAATTTTGTTTTACTGAATCACATTCAGAAATTTTTAAAAAAAAGATGCTGGCAAAACCTAAATTATGTTGGCTATACACTGCACTATGTGAATGATCAAACTAAAAGCATGTTAAAATACAGCATAATACATAGTAAAACTGTGCCTTCAAAAAACCACCTAACTCGGAATACTTTTGGATCCACTCAAGCAAACAGTTTTCCAAACATATTGACAGAATGCTGCACAGAATTAGTTAAGGCAGAAAAGTGGATTGTATGAAGAATGTTAGGATTGATGCTAATGGCTGTGTTTGTTTGTTAGAAAGTGAGAAGTAGTGAATTATGATCAAACATTGAAAATTAGAATGAAGCAGGGACGAATTAAGTAAATGAGGCTGTACAGCATAGTGTTCACTGTTGGTATGGTGAAAAGTTACGACAGCTATTTGTTAACAACTCTTTCTAGTTCTTTTAAATTACCTTAAACTCCCCTTCTATGTCAATATGTGATGCATATGCAACTAGTGGTAGTGTTAAGCCCATCACACATAAAGTTTACATATTAACCTACAGCCTACACAGTTACAAACAAACACTTCAAGCCGTTCATCTTTCATAAAAATTTTCATACCTTTTGCTCTGCTATCTGTATTCTCTAGTACATCAAACAAGCCTGATCTTGCACCCTTGATCCATTCCTGTCAAATATTCTGGTACTCCTTCACTATCATGTGCACATGCACTGTTCCTTTTTTTTTATGATGGAGGCTCCAGTCATGGACAAAAGTCGACATCAAGGCTGGACTTAATTGAAATATAGAGATGTTAATGAAAGGATAAATGAAGAGACAAGGGAAAAAATTTACAAATTTGGAGGAAGTGAAAAACATGTATTTTAAAATATGCTAGGTCATAAATGGGAAAGACATGAAACGGTAGAAAGCTTCAAGGCTTCAAGGTGTATGGAAAGAAACTTATGAAAATGGCCCAGAAGTATTAAAAAACTGTCATCTTGTATTCGTCCATTATTCCTTTCCTATTCCACAAAGCCAAACAAATAGTAATGGGTTACAGACATGCTGCTTCTGAGTGAGACCACATGCAATGTCTGGAGGGATTAATTTGTTAAACTATGTTCCTGACCCCTCAGGCTAACAAAAGAAAGAGATGCTTAGTTCCCTAGGATACTTACTACCATGCAATGACAAAATACCATATGAATAGTGTACACACATCAGAGTGGTTTAGGAGGGGGTTCTGCCATAGCACGTTCTAGGTGCTGCTGTTTGCGTTCAGCACGACGCATTTCTGTTTCTTGTCGTTTTTCCTCTTTCAAACGAGCTCGGCGTGCTTGTTCACAATTCTGGAATCATTAAACGTGTTGACAGCAGTTTGTTGAAAAGGGATATTTTGAAGCTCGAAGAAATGTTATGCTGAAAGGTGTCATTTTTTCCAAAAGAAAGTCTCTTACATAACGAAGAAGGTGTGGAAAAAATATTCTACTATCCTCATTTCCCCTACATCCACGATTATAAGTGCAAGGCGATCCACCTGAAGGTTGTGTACACCTGGTGACCATGGAAAATTGAGAGGTTATTGGATTATTCAAGTTGTTAAGAGGAACAATTATGACACATATCTGTTTGACAGGAAAGTGAAGAAAAATAAATAGCATGAAAAATGTGAAAAACGAAGCAATGTACAGAATTATTTCTTAATGCTCTTATTTTTTCTGTAATTCTGGGGTAATGGAAGACTGGGACAGATGATAGGTAAAGATCCCAAATATTTCCAGAGAAACATCTCCAATATCCTCCCCATACAAGCCAGTCACTTAATCTCCTCAAAATTATATGTACTATGGTGTGAAAGGTTTAATATTTCTACATGCCTGTGTATGAAATAAGAGTATAATTTTCAGTATGATGAAAAAACGTATCTTGAAGCACACTCCCCATACTTGTTAACCAACCTATCTTACACTGAATTTTAGCGTGGAAAGGTAATTTCCTAAACATATTTATGTAAAGACTTCACAGGCTAAGAAGCAGCAGTGGAGTTCACTAGTTATGGAGATTATTGCGGTGGCTGCCCTCATGAGGGAGTTCCAGGAGAGAATAGGAGTCAGAGATAGATAATTTACCACCAACACTGTGTCTGTGTATAAAATACAAGTGCAATAAGAAAACAAGGTCAATATAAAGAAACATCATTTCTGTCTATTATCAGGAGCTGTCAAATTTAACATTCACTCCCTCTCTAGGCACTCACTACCACAGGACCTGGCCAACAAAAAAGTAACAATATGACAATGTGAATTTTGTTACTTTTGAATGCTGCCTGATTTCAAAAGAGAATTTTTTTCTTTTTCAATTTTCTTTGCACAATCCATGATGGAATTTTCTAGATCATGCCCACTTTTTATGGATGAATTACATTTCCTTTGAAATTTCCCCTTATCCTCACCAACTCACCAAGAAAATGGAATCCCTAAGTTCTGGCTCAATGGTGTCAAGCTGGGCACACAAGTCAGTTACTCTTGCTTCAAGAAGTGCTAAAAGAGCCTCTTGTCCCATACCAGCACTAACTGTAGGTCCATTTCTTCTTAGGTCAGTTGGAGTCTCCCTTACAGGACTGTCCTTACTTTCTGCTGCAAAATGATAAGAGTGCAGTTACAATAATGTAAAAAAACATTCTAAACACACATAAACACATGTATATGTAAACCCATATATGCACAAATGCAGTGAAGAAACCTGGACAACAATCAAATACTGTATCAAAAAAAATAAAAAAAATTCTTACCAAACTCACTGGCTCATGAACATAGGATCAGGAAATTCATACATGATTTGTACATATCCCTTTGCATCCTCAACCAAAAATTTGTCTGCTTCACTCTTGACTTATCTCATCCTCCACCCTCACAAAAGCAAATACAACAAAGTTGCAAACTACACGAAAAAGAGCAATGATTGCTTGACAACTACAAAATCTTGCCAATACAGTTCCACTTCAACATGCTTAGGAATTAATTCTTTGCAAAGGCACTAGACCCCTCCAACCCATACCACTTCATGACTAACCATCAACATCCAAGCGATTATAATAAGCCTATTCATGCCTCACACTTCGGCAACATCTATTCACAGATCCCCATTCCCAGTAAACATAACACTGACAAAACACATATATACTGAAATGACCCAACAAGCGCTAAACAACCACTCTCCCAACTCGATCATCAACATCAACCCACCAAACATATAGCCATCTGAAATCATACTAGCCAGACAAACAAAAGCCTTACCTTGCTGTCAAGGTAGCATAAGGAAACAGACAAGGAATGGCCCAACCCACCTACATATACATAAATGCCCATACATACACATATACTTACAAATACATTTCAACATATACCTACATATACATGCACAGACATATATATACATCTTTTTCTTTCTTTTTCATACTATTCGCCATTTCCCGCATTAGCGAGGTAGCGTTAAGAACAGAGGACTGGGCCTTTGAGA
>JAUUDY010186588.1:0-13009 GCA_032361765.1 Panulirus inflatus
GTGTGGATTCGCAGATGGCGTTGCAGCTCTGAGCTCTTCGGGAAAACTTTGTAACATACAGCACACATGAGGGGACCACTGGCCCTGGAGGCTTGAGGGTTGACTGCAACTAGACCGTCGTGTGACCAAAGACCGCTTCCATGACCCACCTAGAAGAGAGAGAAGGCACATCACCACACCGCTGCAGCTGCTATTTGCATCTTGCCTTATAAATCAAATCACACTTTTCCCATTAGCCATTCACTGACTAGTTGTGCTACTTTGCTAGTCTCAAAAGACTTACAGAAACTTAATAGCCTATACTGTGAGGCGAGGTTCTGTCACTGTGTTGGGGGGTCTGGTACAAGCTCTTTGTGTCTCCTCTGTAAGTGACTCTTGACATGGTGCTTTTGTGTGGCCCGATAGTCACAGTGTGGACACCTGTAAGGTCTTTCGCCAGTGTGGGCCCGCAGATGAATGGCAAGTTGTGATGGGGTTTCACATTGTTTGCCACAAAACCTGCAGCTGTGATCTGGTCGGCTGTCTTCAGGTGGGACATGGTCAGGGGGAGGTAGATGGTGGGGTGGTGGCTCAGCTAAGAATGAGGAGACGGCATGGGGGTCTCCTGGTGATGCATGGGTCATATACAGACGAGACATAGCATGTGCCACCAGACCTAGAGCCACTCCGCTTCTGTAGTCGCTCACGCCCTACAAGAGACAAAACAGGCCACAGTCAGCATAGCCTCTCAGCACAATGATCATGTGCAGCCCAGCCCTCTGCAAGCAGCCCTAAGCAGGCAGACACTCTGCTGCCTCTACCACAGCAGCAGCAGAGACAACAAGAGCAGAAACAATAGATAAGACTCTGGAGCATGAACACTCCACCCTCAGGTTATGGTAACTTTATTGGGTGCTAACATTAGTTGGGACAAGGCTAGACTCCAGAACAATGCCGTGGACCAAGTGCATGTGTCTACGCATATTGCCTTTTTGGGCTGCACTATATGAACACACAGTACAATGATACGGCTTCTCTCCCGTGTGTATCCTAATATGAGTAGCAAGTTGTGATGGTCGGCAAAAGGAATAACCACAGTACTGGCACACATGGGGACGTATATTGTTGTCAGGACCCTCTAGCCGTGATGCAGCAGTGCCCTGTTGCCCTGGCAGTCCTGTCTTCACCCACATATTACCAACACGAGTCCTCTCGCTGCTACCCTCTATCTCTGCGTATTGCGCCCACGAGCAGCTCAGTGCGTGCGAGCCCTGCAAGGGGTAAATCTGAGTCAGCGAACCAACACTCCACCCAGTTGCTTAATGATAATCTTTAAGCAAATCAACGCCTACAATCAACACACACCTAATGATCACCCACAATCAACACAAACCTATGTTTTCCCATCATTAAGCTCAGCAACAACAGATGAAAATATCTATAACTCCAGGACTGCAAGAAATGCTTCACCATGGGTTGAGGCATGACGCTTCAGATTTCCTTTCTTCGTGGATCTGTAGTCACACTGTGGGTGTGGACAAGTGAATGGCTTTTCTCCAGTATGACTTCTCATGTGCAAGACCAAAGCTGAAGGGTACATGAAGTCTTTGAAACAAACAGTACACACAGCACTGCCCGAGCTCCTTTTAGTCCACTTTATGGGATTTGATGCCTCAGATTTTACTGAGGTTCCAGCATGGGTATCATAATACACCCCGGAACTTCCTTCATTGGCCACACTTATTTTTGCCCATGCAACAGAAGTTGCTCCCACGGGATTTGGTGCAACAGGTACTGTAGAAGTCCAATCGAGGACACTGTATACTCCTGAACTTCCTTCAGTATTCCCAGGGAGGGAAGAAAATCCTCCCGATAGTATTGCTTGACTTACAGGGAGAGCTGACGTCCTTCCTGACCAGCCGCCACCCTGTAAGAGGCAAACATGCAAGACTCAGCAGGCAGGGAAGGTACATTATCTTATTTCCAAATATGAAAACTTTAACTACAATATTTTTTTTACCCACGTTCGTCAGATAAAAATATCAACATTCTGCATAACTTCCTCAATATGTCTCGTGTAACCAAAGGATACTTTTCATATATATATATAAAAAAAAAATAATAGCAATAATAATATCAAATCATGGACAAGTAACTTGGGATCACAATAAGCTCTCTACACCAGTATATATCTCTTGCACTTTATTCATGAAACACAAGATCAGCAGCAACCACTTCAACAGCCCCACTCATTATGGTCAACAAAGATCAAGCTATAAAAACAGCTCACATACGTCATGTTAAAAACCACACGAAGAAAAGTTTCAAGATCCTACTTAGTGGCTAGATTTAAATTTTGCTCAACATATCTTTTATTAAAGACCTGCAATACAATAACTATAACTGCACTGTCGTGTGTTAATGATTAGCAATTTTAAGTACACAAACACCACAGAAATAACACTATCTTCTTTTTCGGCTAACTAAACCGCACCACATACGCATGTTGCTTGGATACAATAGCTAAATTTTATGCAAAACCACAACCAAAGTTGGGAGCAGTGGTATACATTCTTCATAACAACATTCACCGCAGTGCTAGTGGTCATGAAACTGGATCTGAGAACAACCGTGAATATGGACAGCTTGAAGTGAAAATTCACAGTAAAGAATTAAATCTCTGGCAACTAAAGAAACAAAAAAAATATTGCATAGAACTTTCATAACGGCATTAACATTACACGGTGGACAGAACACGCCTACACTGCACGTAGTACAATTACAGCAAGACTGATGACATCACAAAGAGTGTGTGTATGCACTCTGATCCAGTTAGTTAAGTGGGAAAATCTTCACTTTCCTAAAAGTACCTGTAGAGTAAAACCTGCATAAAATAAACTGTAGTACTTGGTAGTCCGATATAACAGTAAATATAAAGTCTAGTGTAATACACATGAAGAGTTAACCAGGAAAGGAATGGTGTGGATGGGAAATTCGTATGTGCCGTTTGACATTCCCTCGCATGACTGAGTTGTAATGACAGCTTGGGAAGGGGCATGTGAAAGGCCTCTCTTCTACATGATTAAGAGAATGCATGGCCAGCATCACAGGTAGTGGGAATGTGTCACTACACTTGGAACACGTATGATGTCTTGGTTTGGATTCTCCTGAATCGTTGCTAACAGCGGCAAGCACTGGGGGTGATGTAGAAGGTCCAGGAGTCGACGATGGGCGTCTCTGCCTTGATGTGGATCCTTCCACCCAAGCTACACTGAGGGTAGGGCTGGCTGCAGCTCCCAAGAGTGGGTTGAGTTTTAGCAGGGCAGGTGGGCTTACGTGGCTAGCCTGCAACCTGCCGAGGGCGCCACTTATCCAGTGTTTGAAGGTGGCCACGTGATGCTGGTGGGCAGCAGCTTCCTGCAAGATGGGAAATGCCGGTTTGAGCCGGGTGCTGAGCAACCGGTAGCTGGCACAATCTGACCACATGTCCCCCTCACCCCTAGTGTGCACACTGCCGCATGCTGCCCAAGCCAGATGAATTAAGTAGTGCTTAACCAGCGTCACACCTCCCCTGGCACGTAACTCATACACAGGATACATGCAGAAATCACTGGCTGCAAAGATACTTATTTTGTTTGTTGTTGTTGTTGTTGTTGTAGTATTTAATATCAGAAAAAAATACACATAAAACTCAATGCCTGTTTTCTTAAGCTTCTCATTCTTTCACTCAAACCTGCTTCATATCTTTTAATAGAATATCATGATTATATGCAAATACTGACAACCCCAATTGCAAAAAATATTGAATTCTAAATGCTTTTTGATACATCTTTGAAAGAAAAACCCATTTACTATTAATTTTCTAAAACCTTGCAGTAGCTAAAATTTTACAGGTCTAAAAACAATTCATTTGGTTAGGCTACAGACAGACACTTGTGTTAAGTAAAATATTTATTTTAGCCAGTATAGCAATATCTTATTCTTTCCATTAACAAATAATACTCTCTGAGATCACATGGTGTGTGTGTGTGTGTGTGTGTGTGTGTGTGTTTATATATAATCCTGATTATCTTAAAAATTCTTGATAATGCTGCTACGCCTAATGATAACTAAACTCCCCTTTAAATCAAAATTCATAAACAAAATAGGTAAATTCTGTTTACACATTTTCTTTCACTTATCCTAATATATATATATTTCAAAATATTGACATTTTTTTACTTAAATTTCACATAAGGTTGTACTGCCAAAAAAAGGATAGATCAAAATGAAATCCAATCATCATTTTACAGGAACAGTATGTTACATGCTACTAAAATCCAAGTAACAACTAAATAAGCCACATTCAAGCAGAATTTAGGGTAAATTTACCATAGAAAACTAAACAGGAGCACAGGTGTTTTTAGGTTTGTGGTTTGGGTCTGGCTCAGGCATCTTGGTATACCTTACCTTATGTTAGCTTTGGAGGTCACCTAACTCTACTACAGTTATACACCTGAGGCCAAGCTGCTGTGTTGCTCCTCTGCCCCATCAGGCTGATGGAAGCCACACCTTGTAAGCCTACTTAACTGCGACGTCCTGGCTAGTCTGGTACACTGCATAAACCTACCCTAAGGACTTTTTCCTTTTTTTTTTTTCACTGGACAGTAGATGGTGTTTACTTATGGCAACAGGCAATGCATTTAACTTGTTTGGGATCATGATGTTCAGAGAATTATGTCATAAAAACTTCCATCTTTTAGTGTAACTGCAATATCTGTGTCTATTATGCCCGTCATGCCAAGTGGGTACTATTTCTGAATGTAAGTTGGATGCAATGTATTCCAAGATTTTCGGTGTAAATTCGTATATGTACCACTCTCTCAATACAGTCTCAATACTTTGTCAAACTCAGAAATTCTGATCCTTGAAAATGTCAAGAGTGGGTTGAGAAAATCTGTTGCAGGCTTTTGTGACTACAATTTTGCCCACCCTGAAAGGTGTTGTCTGCACAGCAATATTCATGTGAATTTATGAAGAGCATAACAACCTACATTGTAGGTATGGCCTATAAAATCAAGCCTGCTGTCATTTTTCAAGCATCAGCTGTTTTTCTGAAGTGCTCACTGAAGGTCACTAGTCATTATTACTCAGAGGTCTTCCTGATTGTACTTTTGAAATATGATGAGTCTGTTTCTGCCAGGTATTCTGCGTTGCTTTTTATTCATTCACCAGACCATAAAGGAGAGTTTGGAACTTCTTTTCATGAAAAAAGGAAAGTTATTTTCGGAGATCCAATGGTAGACTGTCTTCTGTCTGTATGTAATTTCTTGTAAATCTTCTGATCAAATTCTAATACTTTCCCTAGCATCATCTGAAAAGGACAATGAGAACACAGAACTTCCTTCTTTAGCCATACATATTTTTGCACAAGCAACATGAAATGTTCTCTGGATCTGGTGAAATAGGTACTGTAAAAGTCCAATCGAGAACACTGTATACAACTTCCTTCAGTATTTCTAGGGAAGGTAGAAAATCCTCCCTAAAGACATGCCCAGACATGAGAATGAGAAACAGTAAGGATGCTAGTACATTTCCTCGGGAAACTGAGCTTTTTATCTTGGAAGCATCGGAAATAGTATGACATACATCATCATCTTAAGCATTCTGTGTACTATGACACCATAGTCACTTATTGAGGGCTTCAGCAATTTGTTTGTTATCCAGAGACTCAATAATTTCACTGTACCCAAGCAACTGAGAAAGGTATAATCTTCCCACCTGAAACCATGTTGCCCAATATTTTGAAGATAATTTGATATTTGTTGAAATCAGTCAACTTTTCTCTTAGGGCATTCTCAAACATCTTAATGTGCTATGTCTGTGACCTCAACCTCACACACACACAAAAAAAAAAATAAATAGAAAAATATGGGATAAGGTTATGCGAGAGTTTCAAGCTTTAGGGAATTATATTAGAGTTCAATCTTTCTTTCCAAAGGGTGTTTAGTGTTCAAGCTAATGGTGTTCTGCACCTGGGACTGCTATGCTTCCTCCTTTGTGGAGTGGGGCCACATGAATCAGTTTCAAACTTTTAGAATCATGCTAGAATTCAAGCTTCTATTCATATGATATCTAGTGCTCATGCTAAAGGTGTTCTTCATTTCTTTAGAAACATCAAGTTTCAGAACTCTGATCCCAGAGTAGAATACATGAGTGTGTTTGCAATGACCCTCTCGATGTCCTTTGGCATGATGAATGTTACCTCTGTTACAGAAAGAAAACTACTATTTAGGATGGAGTCCTTTATCTTCGGATGTTTTTGAGTGGCTGAACACTAATTCATGTTGCCTTTTTAGTCTCTCTCATCTCCTCGCGACATATATGGAAGTACCCTCTTCTCTTCTTAGTAGGCCTGTGGATCTTGTGGTCCTTAATTCAACATAAAAACAGAATTATTTATTTTTTCTCCTGTATTACTGATGGCTCATTTTCTTTCTCCTGCATTTTGACAGACATTTTTCATTTCTGGCCTGTTTTCAATTCATTTGACCTGTATGTTTGGTGGCGTAAGGTTTTTCCATCAGAACTCCCAACACTTTTACACCATCATTCAAGGAATTTTGTAATTCTAATGTAATAAAACTATCTAATCAACAACCCAAATTCTCCTCATGCCCTATCTATCCCTCTCTATCACACCTGTACAAACGGTGTAAACCTTTTAAGAGAACTTCTATGAAAGCTGCAAATATTGTAAATGAATCTGATAGCAAACTCTTTATGAAAAGGATTTTGCAAATGAAGTCCTTTTTATCTCGGGATGAATGATTGCTTTTACAATTCCTGCTACAATCTCCTTATCAAGAGAAAGAATCTACAATGAGATTTAGCCATAACAGCTATCACAAAGCACTCATCACATGGCTTGCTCATGACTCCTCCATTTATAAGACTTCTTCTCAGCCACCATCTAAATTACTTAATCATCTATTCTTGGATCACCTTTAACTAATTTCAATTGTCAAATATTCTATCAAATGCGTCTACAGTTTATAAGACTGTAGATGCACATTTCTTTTCTTAACAATGAAAAATCATTTTAGCTTCCTGGCTGGGATGTCATAAATTTATTTTCATTATGTTCCAAGGGATTCTTGAAGAATTAACAACACAGTACCTTACCTGTTGTGAAGCTTAAAGGTTTTACACATTTTCTTTCATACGTTCACTTTATCTTCATAAGTTATCATATATCTTTCTCTTCTTTCTACGCAATATAAATGCAGTTCTATCAGCCATTCGTGGTAGTCTTGTGCATACCCGGTGAAGTCTCTGGAGGTTTTCACTCCAATAGCCCAGGCTGTTGAATTTGGTTGTTAGCCAATATATCCTACACAGCCTTCATTTTCCTCTCATTCTAGCCCTTCCACATCCTCTATTGATGTGATTTTCATACTTATTCTTGCATCATTTGCAAAGGATGATATGATACTCTGGTTCATGTCTGTGTCAATGTCAGATATAAGAATGAGGGGCAGGAGAGATGCCAGTATAGTTCCTTTGGGGGACTGAGCTTTTTACAGCGTACACACTGGAAATGTCACCGTTTACAATTATGTTTCATCCCCTCGCTTTAGCTCATGAAATTCTAATTCTCACTGTTTAATTCTAGGTTTCATTGGTGACCACACAGTAACACAGCAGTGTTCAAATTTGCTTCTTGTGCAGGAAATTCTCAAAATCATCTTACACATCAACTGACAGTGTTATCTTCCAATATGCTCAACAAATTCTAGTCTTTCATTATTATGACACCCAAATCTTTTACATTTATTCCATTTTCTATCAATTTCTCAGTAGGACCTTTATACGGTATCACTGATGTACTCTTCTTTGTTCCATAACTTATTTGCTGAAATCTATCTTCATTATACTTCATCCAGTCCCTGCTTGTCCATTTGTAAATTAGGTCAATCTCTTTGCATCCTCTTTTTATCAGTTTCCAATCTAATTCTACTTTCTCAGTTGTCACCAGCAAAGTTCCTCATTATATTCTTTGTCTTCAACATCTGATATTACAGCAAAGATTAATAAAGCATCTTCCTCCTCAGAGATGGTTCTGTTTCCTACCAGTCTCAAGCTTGTCAGTCAGAAACTCTTAATCCACCTTCCTATCTTACCCTTAATGTTATGTCCAGCTACTTCTAGATCTAGAACAACATTAAGGTTTACTGTTAAATGTTTTTGGAAAGCCATGGAAAAACCATGTCCATCCCTTTTCCTTGGATTAAACTTTCTTATGTCATAACAAGCTAATACCTGGGAATGCATACTTTTCCAAGTCCATTTTGGCCTTTGTTTATGAAGCTGTTCTTGATCAGATAGTTTAATATATGTCCTTTTATTGCTCTTTCAAAGACTTTTGCTACAAGCTTACAAACTAAGTCAGACTAACCAATCTGTATTGTTTAGGTATTAGCTTACATCCTCTATTGTGTAAAGGTGTTATATATGCTAATTTTGGAATGTAAATTTTGCCATCATCCAAACTTTGCACCCATCATATCATCACTGGTTTCACCACTGATGATTTAGTCTTTATAAAGAATAGAGTTAGGATTCCACCTGGTCCTGGAGCTGAATTTACTGCAAGAAGATTGACTGCTTTGATTTTGTCATAATCCAACATTTTAACCTAAATGAGCACATTTCATCATTTTGGCTAAACAGCCCATTTTCCAATTTGCCATTATATAACAAGTGAGTTAAATACCATTTTATAATGTTCAATCAATATCCTTCATATTTCTTTGGTATCATGCTCATATCTATCTTGTACTTCAAATTGTTTTTCTATTTTCCTACTCTGTCCATGTAAGCACATAGTTACTTTGGATTCCTTTCCATATTCTATAAAACTTTTTCATTCAATTTTTGTTCTCTTCCATGGGACTCGTCTTTATTTCAGCATCTGCATTCATCATTTTCTTAACTAATTCTTAACTCGAGCTTTCTATGTCAATATTCTCATCATCTTTATCCATGCTTTTCTTCTATTCATCCACAGTTATGTCCCTATGAATTAGACATTTTGTACTTTGTTTTTCTTTAGTTATGTACACAATGATTATTTGGCCTAATCTCTTAATTTATTTTTGTTTGATGCTGTTCCTGCCTCAAGATCTCATTCCACTTTGTTTAGAATCTTCTTAATGATCTTTTTCCAATCTGGGCTGTGGAGTTAAAAAATATATTGCTCAAACCCATCGCTGTTTTCTATTGCTGAGAAGGATATAGAGTGGAGAGAAATTACTTTGTTCTCACTTACTCCCTTCATCATTTCAGTTTCTCTTAAATCGATGGCCTGTGAAGAGGTTGAGAGCCTGTGGTCTAAAGACAAGGAGTGCTTGTGTGTTGCACATTCCTGTTCTAATGTTCTGTAGGATTTTTCTAAGTGCAGTTTTACAATAAGAAAAAATTAACTCTTTTGCGTGACATTCAAGTACAGTTGAACAATAGCAAATTTACAAACCGCACCATTCAACTTTTGTCCATGGTCATCGCAAAAACTTTTCAATTTTCTGCAATTCTACACAACTCTCACATGAATCATAATCATCACCATCTAATATTGCTAAAGGGAATTTTAATGCTAGTTCCAGAACGTAACAATCTTTTCATAAAAAGAAAAAAATATTGTTAAAATCAGTGTTTCCACATTCTGACGGCAAAATGACAACAGGAATAGCAGTGAAATTTAAATACCCAGCAAAAGGGTTAACTGGAGGCAAAAGATTTCATCATACCTGGATTTTTAGGACAAAAATTTATCAAAAGCCAAAAAAAAGTATCTTTTAAGTGTACCAGACTGCCTGAATGTGGGTGGTTTCAAAGGCCTAATAGCAGTGACCTTCAGTAGGTTAAAACAATAACAAAGCAGCTTGGTCTTTGGCCAAGCTGCTGGGTCTGTGGGCCTCTGAAAACAATGAAAGGCAAAGTTTCCAATTATTCAAATAGAAAGCAGTGTTTATCGAGTGTGCTGGGTGGATGGTAATCAAGACCATAGTTCATTCTGGTTAAGTCAAGGAAGATGTGTTGTCTACGAGTTTCCAGATTTATACAATCATTTTACCTATTTCATTTTTCTAATATCCTCTAACGAAGTGCTAATAGGTAGGTCTAACAAACTCTGGACTTGAAAGGTACAATTTTGTATCTTTTTTTTTTTTTTTGGCCACTGTTAACACATATCAAGCAAGTGGTATCACATGATGTCTTGACATATGAGATTTCAAGTTCCATTTAAGAGAAGTTCTAAAAGGACAGATGGGACATGCAAATGGCTTCTCCCCGGTATGAATTCGCATGTGTTCATTTAACTTTGAAGGGAATGGGAACTCCTTCTTGCAAAGGTGGCACCAGTAGCATCGTTTATTGGCAACCGAAGCAGTGGTGGAGGGATGGTTGGACTGCGTGAAACCACTGGATGAATGGAAAGTGACTGGCGGAACTCCAACACCAGCGGAAGCTTGCATTCCTGAGGGTAGGGCCATCATGAGCATGTCCTCAAGGCCTCCATCGACATCACCGCCACCCATCAATGCCTAGAAAACGAGAAACCACCCTATCACTGCTAGCTCTGCTCATTCTAACATTCCCACACCACTATCATAACCAACAAAACCTCCAATGTCCAGGAACAGTTTAGTATAATCCAATTAATCCAGATTCGCAAATGCTTATCTGAAGTCCACTGAATTTCATTACTGTAAAACAAATTCCTGTACTGATTACAATAACTTAATCTGGCTACAGTTAAAATGAACATAAATATTTTCAATGAACCTTGACATACAGGCTTAAAAAATAAATGTTTCAATCTCCCATATCTATCATTCAGAACCTAACCTGACTTTTCTACAAATATCAGACAAACTTCTGATGCCACCTTCAACTATGTTGTTTTTCTTTATACGAAAATTATGGACTTGGACTGCAATTTTTCCAGATCATATTTCATGTATCTCAAGTGTAACTATTAGTTACTACCAACAGATAGTAATTTGGCTACTGTACAATCCTCCAAATGGGGAAGAGTTCCCCTCACAGCTTGAATCTCTGACAGCCTGTCACATTAAAGCATGAGCGCAATATGTAATTACAGGGGATCTATTACAATTGACCATATCAATTAATATAAAGAGATCTCCTGATAACCTGCAGATCTTTAAATGCCCCATCCATGGTAAACCCTATCACTTTGGGGACAAATTCTTTTGAGCTATGTCCATACATCTATTCACACAATTGGTGATATCACTGGATATAAAGAATAAGCTAACTTACTACAAATTACATAAGGTATCCCATTAAAATATTCTATTTTTTCTCCCACTTTAGCCACAAGGCGACTAAACCAAGAAAGCAAACCCTGAAAAGGTCTAGACTAACACAACTCTGTGTATTCAAAATATAAATCTTTGCAGAACATTTCCCAGGTGGATGGTGGTTTGGTGGGGGGAGTCAGTGGCCAGCAGTATTAACAGAATGTTTCCTCAACTTTCTCATCCTTTTGGATATATTTCAGAAAAAAAGACAAGACCAGAATCTAAAAAAGGGTCTGAGAACCAAACTAAGCTTAACTTCTTGTGTGGGAAGTTGGCCCACTAAATAATTGGGAAATTGAAGTGTGGAATCCATTCCCTTGGAATTTACTGAAGGACAGGCCGATGGGCAAAATATACAAAATCCGACAGTCAGTCGTGTCTGCAACACACCTGGCAGACAACATAATTCAAATGTCACTATTGTAATCTAATTTGCCCTGAGATGGCATAACATAATACAGATTTTATCATTATGGATAGATTACAGTGAAACTGTCAAATAATCAATTAACTTAGATGTACTGTAATTATTCCACAACTGGTAACATCAGTGACATAACAAGGAAGTGCTCATTATGAACCTGAATACAGTTTGTTGAAATGTAATAAAAATTCACATTAAAAAAATAATTCCAGCAATGGCATTTTTCTTACACATTACATAACCATTTCATTAATAGTCTTCTTTTTTCTAGCTTTTGCTTCCAATCAAGCATCACAAAATACAAGAACTTTTAATGTCCACGATTTACAAAATACCTCTCATAACTAACTTTGTAGACAGTACAGTATCGTGTGGAATTCCATGCACTCACAAATATAACTCAACACTTCTGACTAGTTTCCGAATGCTCTACACAAATACAAAATTTTAGTCAATTTAAAATAAGGTGATGAGACTAACCAGCAAATATGGCACCCATAATACACCCTAGGCAACTACAACCATCATGTACCATTCATGAATAATTATACTACAAAAACATCTTTGGAAATAAGCTCTAAATGGGGCAAGACAAAATTTGTACCCAGCAATCAGATTAAGGGAGAATATGTCGATTCGTTATATGGCTATTAAGATTTCCTTTCTGTGAGGCCCTGAAATTACAGTGTGGGCATTTGAAAGGTTTTTCTCCAGTATGTGCACGAATATGGCGACGAAGGAAAGATGGTGCAATAAAATTCTTGCCACAGTAGCCACAGACATAGTCACCACTACTGTTACGTTGGATATCAAGACCAGGCTGGTGCTGCAGCTGGCCAGATCCACAAACAGCCATAGAGAGACGGGCTGGTCTTGCAGTTGTGGGAGCCAATGGTAGAGGCATCTGGCTGAGCTGGGATATTGCTGCAGTAGAGGGCTGGGACCCATCCCCATCATCCCCTATGGGCCATGAACACTCCAGCCATTCCACGCCACCCTAGAACAAGAGAAAGGCCACATGAGCACTCCTGCAATGGCAGTTGTGCCCCTACTGTGTCCATGGGTAACTCTTAAATGTTGCTGTGAATTTTTCCCCCTTTCTGATTAAGAGGAATATCTTGTCCGTTTCCACTGTTTTCTTTTTTTTTAATCATTATGCTCTATGGTCCCTATCAGCAGCCCTAAATAAAAATTTGAGCATAAATCGAACATAAATCACCAACTAAACCAACAAACA
>JAUUDY010186918.1:0-13003 GCA_032361765.1 Panulirus inflatus
GACTCATGGTCAGTAACACTATCTACGGAGGCTCGTGTGTGTGTGTGTGTGTGTGTGTGTGTGTGTGTGTGTGTGTGTGTGTGAAAGACAATCAACAATCCGTTGAGTAGACGCTGGTGTTCATGCGAGTAGCCTCCACTATGATGTACTGTGTGTTAACCTTTCATGGAGGCCATTGCTCTCACAGCCGTCGTCATTTCCACCGCTGCTGCCACTCCCTACACTCACACCTTCCTCCTCCTCCTCCGCCAGGGTGTGTCCGAACGGGTACCAGTGCCTGCCGGACGTGGGCGACAACCCCAACTTCGGCTACACCAGCTTCGACAACTTCCTCTGGTCCATGCTCACCACCTTCCAGCTCATCACCCTCGACTTTTGGGAAGACGTGTACAACAAGGTAAGACCGACCACTTCAGGCTTTCTGTAACTTAGTAAGACGTCTACAACAAGGTAAGTCCCACTTCAGGCTTTCTGTAACCAGTAAGACGTCTACAAACAAGGTGAGGACCATATCAGGCTTTTTTTTGCAAGGCTTGTAACATGTCCATGAGAATATACGCCCCACACCAGGCTTCGTATGAGGCTAGTAAGACGTGTCCAACAAGTCCTACATCAGCCTTCCTATAAGTCCAGTAAGATATCTACCACAAGGTAAGACTAAGTAGACTTCTTGAGGCAAGGCAAGTACACCAGGTTTTCTGTCAGGGTAGGAAGACTTGCACAACAACGTGAGGACCACATCAGACTTCCTATAGGGCTAGTAAGACTTCATCAACCTCATAATTCGTATATTAGGCTTTGTGTAAGGCCAGGAAGACGTGGACAACATGATCCCCACACATGACTGGCAACACGTCTTCAGCGAGGATAGTCTTAGACGCCTCATCAGAGAACTGGATGTGATCATGATAACATGTGAGGCTTTCCCGGCAACAGGCAGAACCCAGCATAAGCTTCTTATTGTTGGTTATATTTAAAGAAAACGAGTCTTATTTTTCCTTCATATTTCACGAAAAAGTAATAAGGAAATCAGGTGTGTGTGTGTGTGTGTGTGTGTGTGTGTGTGTGTGTGTGTGTGTGTGTAAAGATTAGGAAGAGGAGAAACCTTGATCTAGATTTAGTAACAAGAGGGCGAGTGTGAACTGCGACTTCATTTCGAGACTGGGTCACAGATCCGACTGATCTATGAAACAAACGGTGAGATTAAAGTAAATCTGATCCTTTTCAAGACTCTTGTATACGGTATGATATGTCTGATCTGAAACAAACCTTTAAATGAAACGAATCCGATTTCTGCATGAACGTAAGTCTGGAGAAAGGCTTTTGAATCCAACGAAACAAGAGTTCAAGATTGATTCTTAAGACATTGTAATTCTTGGCGCTTACGGCTTGTGTGTAGAGATGTCACAAACATTTGGGTTGACTTTTTCATATGTAGAATACTGTTCAGCACTGTAATAAATGGTATAATCTTATTCTGCCTTTGACATATATTAAAAAGAGAAAAGTATTTAATGCATTTTGCAGTTTTATGTAAATGTTATTGTATATATGTTACAGTGCCCTGTGACAGTAATGTAATTCGCTGAATTATGATTAACACTTATTCGGATTGTTTAGGAAGTATGTGACATTTTCTGGTAACAGCGTTGAACTTATGAAGTAGTTGTATTTATTGTATACTGTATTATAGAGTTTGTGTTTTTATTGTATTTGAGATTTAGGCTAAAACAGCTGTAGGCCTTGAAGAATATATTTTGTGTCTGTTTCACTGTGAAAAGTTCTCTTTGAGAGTCAGCCACTGTTTCGTGTAGGGTCGTTAAATATATATACCTCAGTGATACGATAAGCCTTTTGTGCCCAGCGGTACGACACGGCCTACCCATCATAACCCAGGGGCGTGCCATCGTGCTCAAGGGTCGTACCGTCGTGCTCGAGAGTCGTACCGTCGCGCTCGAGGATCGCACAGACGTGTTCGAAGATCGCACCGTCGTGCTCGAAGGTCGTACCGTCGTGCTCGAAGGTCGTACCGTCGTGCTCGAGGATCGCACCATCGTGCTCGAAGGTCGTACCGTCGTGCTCGAGGGTCGTACCGTCGTGCTCGTAGGGTTATGCCACCTCAGTAGCCTGTAGTTCACCCACCAACAAAGTCTTCCGCTTTCATTCATCTCTAAATTAATTCCCAAGAAAACTACTAAGCTCTCTGGGAAGAGGGTTGCCTCCTTCCACAAGGACCCTAATACCTATTAACCAGTGACCGTATTTCATTATTCTAATTACCCCGGCAATTAGCGGGAGTCCCAGGGGAGGAAGGAGAAGGCCAGTTCACCCCGACAGTGATAACAGGAAGCTGGTAGAGGAAACAGCGTCTCTATCTCTGTAACGACCTCAAGGTTGTAAAAGCCATTTTCATTTTACCATCTCTACGTGTTGCGTCACTGATGCGTCCCCACCTTAATGACTGTTGCGTCCCCACCTAAATAACTGTTGCGTTCCCACCTTAAGGACTGTTGCGTTCCCACCTTAATGACCGGTGCGTCCCCATCTAGATTTTTATAAGTATTTCAAGTCCACAATTGACATGATTCGCAACTCCTTGGTTACATGTAAAGGTTACAGGTGTCTCCCTACGTCATCTGTTTCCACCTCTCGCCACACTAATCCCAGTGTCCCTGTTCGCTCCCACTGCCACAGACGCCCTGGTGAGGACTCACTGGTCTGTTGCTGTCTGTTCTCCTTGGCACCACACCCACCTGGGACACGCTCTTACAGGTGGTGTAGTGAGGTGCACCACACTTACGTGCACTCTGATAACCGACTGCATGCACGTGACGTATGACGTGCATACTTGATTAACATTATGATTGTCTGTGACTGAAATGGGAATAAAGAAAACCATTATTTTTTGTGCCTACTTATCATCAGGTTTCACTTATCTCACGTATGAAGTCCAAACTAGGCTCTTTGACTGGATTTACAGACCAACACGGACTTCACACCCACTGAAGTCACTCTTGGGATCACATTAACACTCAAGCCATCCACAGAACACGTCAGGTCTTTGCCTTAACCTCTTGCCATCCACAGAACACTTTAGGTTTCTACCTGCACCTCTAGCCATCCACAGAACGCATCAGGTCTCCACGCAGTGAAATGTTATCACATGGATACTTTGTTATACGTTAGTTTTACCATTCTCTGTGGCATTACTTACTGCCCCATAATGTTCCTTAATAACCAAAAAAGAAAAAATTGGTCGACACTAACACCTGCTGGAGTGGTGAATAATAATGAATTGATCAGTACGTGGTACAGACTTAATGAAACGCTATGAGACAGACTTACAATAATAGGTGGTGGTGATGTTGTGCACATGACTGCCAGCAGTCACAGAGCTCAAGCCACTAGCGCTGTCACCTCTCAACACTCACTCAGCACACCTCGTGCCGCCTGCTACTTCAGCGAGAATACGAGGGACACACGAACGCTCTGCTCCATGCCTCCTTGGTCGTCGTGCTGCTCCGACAGTCACGCTTCCTTTGGCCTCCTCTAACTCCGTTGACCACTTATCACCCAGCCTTCTCTCAACCCGCACATGCAACTGTGTCATGCATCACCAAACTCGTAAACTAGGTAGTTAAACACCCAGACCATTTAGTGTAACTATGACCGCGTACATACTCGATCGTGAATGTAGATCACTACTTGTAGACGATCAGTTTAGTTTTGAATGCACACACATTACGCGTGGTGTTACACTGTAAACGCGGTCGGGCTCTGAACACGGTCGAACCATCGCTAGGTACAGTGTTTTACCGGAACGCGTCCAGAGAAACCGTAAACAATCTATTTCCACACTCGGACAAAGGCCTAGTTAGTCTCTGGCCAAACCTGTGATACCAGGCCCCCTGTGTAGTGTCTTTGTGGACGGGATCCAACAAACTCCACATGTAGTATGTATAGAGCACGTCCAGACAAACCGTAGTCAGTGCCTATCTATAAAATGTGCCAATACGTCCCACACACGCTTGAAGTTCCTTCAGTAATTTTTTAAACATCTCATGAAACCACATCATGAGATCCTTATATCTAAAGCCTGTTGGAAAACACACACACACACACACACACACACACACACACACACACACACACACACACACACACACACACGATCTGAACATCTCTCGGTGTCACGTTCTTATCAAGGTCATGTTCTAAACAAAATCATTTTCTGATGAAGATCTAATCTTACCAAGGTTAGGTTATTCCCATGTCATGTTCTTATCGAGTTCATGTTCTTTTCAAGGTCATGTTCTTATCCAGGTCATGTTCTTATCCAGGTCATGTTCTTACTCTGGTTATGTTCTGCCGACAGGTGATCGCCACAGGAGGGCCGCTTCAGGTCGTGTTCTTCGCCATCGTGGTGTTCTTCGGGTCGTTCTACCTGATCAACCTGATGTTGGCTGTCGTGGCCATGAGTTACGAGGAGGAGGCTGAGAACACTGAGGAGGTAAGTACCTGGGAGTGAGGTGAGGAGGCTGAGTGCACTCCACAGGGTGGAGAAGGGTAGATGGGGTAATGGGTGAATTTCGACAGTGCCCTTGGGATGAGTGGTAAAGGGGTGAGTTAAGTAAAGGGTTGGGGGAAAAGGGGCACTTGGGGATAAGTGGAAGGGTTAAGGGGCAAGGGACAGGGAGTGAGAGTTAAGCAGTTAAGAGTAAGGAATAGGGGGTAATGGGCGAGGGGTAAGGACCAAGGGCAAGGAATAAGGGTCAAAGAGTAAAGGGTATGAGGCAATGGGTAATGGACGAAGGGTATGAGCTTCCTGCTTGTAGGGCGAGAGGAGGAAGTATAGAGGAGCTGGCCTTACAGAGGGACGTGTATGGAACCTGGGTAGAGCAGCAGCAGCAGCTGTAACAACAGCGGCACACTCACCGGCAGCTGCAGCAACAACAGCAGGAGAAACATGAGTAGCATCTCCACCAGCAACACCTCAACCACTACAACCACCACCACTACAACCACCACCACTACCGCCATCACCACACCAGCATCACTCCCGCCACCACCACCACCACAACCTCTACCACCATCACCACAACCATTACTACCACCGCCTCCCACCACCACCACCACACCGCCTTATCCCCCACTGGCCCGCACCACCCACCACCACCTTACCCACACCTGACTGATAACAAACGCCACAGGCGCTCTGATTACACCCCCACCACGGGGGGAGGGGGAGGGGGAGGGGACTAGCCTGGAAGCCACAGGCAGGGGGAGGGAGGAGGCCTGGCCTGGAGACTGTACTTCTTACACCCAACCAAACGAGACTAACATCACCTCAAACACCTACTGCCACAATTGTACACTTCCTAAACGCCAATCCCCGGCGTATGTCACACCGCAGGCTTGGAGAGGGCAACTGCCAGGCATGCCCATGCATCTGGTGCACCAAACGCCTCCAACCGTGGCTGGTCAAGCATCAGCATCATTAGCACGGCCGCTTGAACATCCTCTAGAATCAGTCTGGTCTCTGGCATGAGCCAAGAAAGACTGAAACTGACTCACTCACACACACACAACCCCACACTGTGATTGAGGCGACATAGCAGTCCCAGAAATATATACCGTCACATCTAATGACACTGACATTCCTGGTCATTAAATTGTTTGAGTTACATAGATACACAGACCACACAGACCCAAGGTCCAAGCGAGGTGGTCTGGCCTTAACACATACAAAGAGACAGAGAGAAAAAAGAGCAGGCAGTCCAGACCATCTACATAAGTCAGTGGTACACGGCTACGAGACGGGTTACAGCATGCCTCTCTCACCTGCTTCTCCGCTACAGAAAGGGCACAGAGGGACTGCAGGAGATACAGAATGGTAATGCAATATACAGAGATGTGGTCAAGGCCTTCTGACAAATCTGACCATAAAATGAGAACAAGTGAAAACCGGATATACCTCTTAACTAACAGATAAAAAAAAATGTTTAAAACAGGGAATTTCCGATATCATCAAGGTAAAATTGCTCAGTTCCCCCAAGGAAGTGTAACTGTGCCTTCCCTGTTTCTCATTCAGACAGACAACAGAAACATATCACAAGTTGACAACATCCTTTGCAGATGACAAAAGAATATGGATGGAAATCTCATCAGAATTCGACACTGAGGCACTACGAGCAGAGGTCATGTCTCCCGATGGGCCACTGATAACAACATGGTCTTTACTGGAGAAAAATCTCCACCACTCTTGTTGAGGAAGAAAAGAGAACAAACGAGTGCAATATAGCGATCAGACACGAATAGCGTCATATCTGGGAAGAAATGTAACAGACCTTCGAGTATGTAATGTCTGATGACCTTTCGTTCAGCGAACACAACACAGCGACTGTTGCCTCTTTAAAAGCGATGGCAGACTGTATCTTGACTGACCTTCAAGATGAGGGAGATAAAACTAAAGATGCTCCTCACGACCACAACACTGTGCTAACATCATCACCTTTCCAGGTTTCAGAAGTTTATTCTCAAGCGTCGAGTTAGGAAGAATGCAAAGATCTCTCGCACTTCGCAAGGACACCGATATAACCTGAACCATAGCGAACATGGCTGTAATCTCTATGTGCATACGGGCGAAGCATATCTTAATGTACCAACACAAGAAGGTGGAAGACTATAGTGCAACCACTGCAATCGAGAGGTACTCTTAAACTTCAACAAGTAAGCAGTGTAAAACATCCGAGGCCTTGCAATGTTTGACACCCTGCCCCGCGGCCATTAGAAACACTACAGACTGTCCAGTTGAGAGATTCAGAAACGGTGTGGAGCAGTGCTAACACCATGCAACAGACCGGCCGCAATGTGGCCGTCATATTGGCCTAAAGGCCGGCGGCCTCCCACAGCTTGATCAAGCAGAAGAGCAACACGATAATGTCACACTTCTCCACCTCAGCCAGTGGTGCCCCATACGGGCTTTCATCTTGCTCCATCATCCTCTCACGGAGCAGTATCTCCAGCCCTTTAATATTTACTGTTTGTACACAAGTCATCACAAGCAAGAGAGGGGCACTGCCTTGAACACAGCTGGGCTGGCCTCTTCACCTCTTTGTTTTGTCTTTTTTTTCTATCGCTTGTTTTGAAGGCGGGCAGGATCATCCAGCCTCCCATCTTCCTCACCGACGGCAAGCAGGATCCCTTCTCCTACCATCTTCCTCCTCAAACAGCCAACTGTAAACAAAGTATGTCATTCTACCTGATCACTCCTGATATAACCCAGTATAATCATCCTGATATAACCCAGTATAATCATCCTGATATAACCCAGTATGATCATCCTGATATAACCCAGTATAATCATCCTGATATAACCCAGTATGATCATCCTGATATAACCCAGAATAATCATCCTGATATAACCAAGTATGATATCCTGATATAACCCAGTATGATCATCCTGACGACCCAGTCTGATCATCCTGATGACCCAGTATGATCATTCCAAATCTTTTACATCCATCTTTTGTCTTGTATTGATTACTGTTTCTGTTGGGCTATATGACCTAGTCTGTGGTGCGTCGTGTGCCCTGGTCTGTGGTGCGCTGTGTCCTTGTCTGTTGCGCGTGGTGTGTCCTGGTCTGTTATGCGTCATGTGTCCCGGTCTGTCATGCGTCGTGTGTCCTGGTCTTCACTTCGTCACCCCGGCCGCCGTATACCATCTTAATGCCACTGACGACTTGCAGGACGAGACCCTTGACTTGGCTGTCGTTATTCCCCCAAGGTTTCTGACTGAAGGACAATTGCAAGCGGATGTTAGAGTCGTCTGTCACGGCCTCTATGTGAGGATATGAGGGACGAAGGGAAGGAGACAGACAGCACACTGCCTTGAGGAACACCAGTACGTAAGACAGGACCACTGGACACCATCCTTCCCATTACAGCTCCCTGAGATCTCTTCATCAGTATAGGTCCACCAGCACCATCCAACTTACGTGCCTCTGTTGTCTGTTCCTTCCAGCGCACGATACCGTTGATGGTTCGTCCCTCCCAGTACACTCCTCCTTTACCAGTCCCTCCGAGTGCACGCTTCCTTTATCAGTCCCTCCCAGTGCACGGCACCGTGTTCCGACACCATCAGTACACCTGTCCGGTGCCTTGAGAAATCTGTGCAATTCAAGTGAATTTGTCCTTTGATGCCTCGGATGATAGTCCTAGAAACTGTGGGAGACAGATAGGGCTGGTGCGTGGCAGGACAACCCGACCATATGAGGTGAAGTGTTGGTGAGAGGGTGCATCTCACACTGGTGTCAGGAAACCATCTGCCACCACAGATGGTGGAGATGTTGGGACCGTCTACCAAACCATAACTGGGCAAGATGGTGGGACAATCTGCCACCACGACTGGGTCCAGGACCATCCTGCACTTGTTTATCCCTCAGATCAGTCAGGGTGTTGAGGGATGCAGTCCATAAGCTTAATGTACGTCCCCCACACATACAATCTGGCTGGCCAAGGTAAACTCTGTAGACACGAGTGGCGAGTGTGTGTCTCTCTTAAGGCCATGGTGGCCCCCAGCAGCCGGCTAGTCAGCTCAACAATGTCTGGGTCAGGAGGTCTACAAGGTCCATCTTATTTTTACGCGGCCAACATGGCACGGACAAAAACATGCCCCAGTCATGGCCACCCCGAGTGAATGGTAAGGTAATAAATATGAGAGTAAAGATTGCAGGCAGGATCAACTTGAGCCTCTCATGTGTCTGTTAGACCCGACTCTTAAAAGGTTGAAAGGTCATAGGAAGATGGGAAGGCGATAGGAGGAAGACAGTTCAACAACCTAGCTTGTCTGAGGGAGAGGAGGAGGCGTAACAGTCGGTCCTCAACGCGTCTCTCCATCATCTGTGTAGCGTCATCAACATATTGTCTCCATATTCATCATCTACCCACACCCTTTACAGGTATCTACATTTGCACCATCTTGTAGGCCATTACATCTACAATCATGGCCATCTGCACCATCAAGGGTACCTACACTATCAACTTCTACGAGCTGTCACTATCGCGTGCATTATCGCGGTAATTACAATCATCGTTATTACCTTTTTTCATCCATTTTTAGTCGTCTTTTTGTCTTTTTTTTAAACGATCACCATCAGCTGCATCATCATCACCATCATCTATATTATCACGTTTATGTACTCAATGAACACTTGGCAAACTGTCACCATCGTCTGCACCATAACTGTATACCTTCACCATCTTATCTTCACCCATACCCAACTTTTCTATCACTACATTGCCACGCCATCACTTTCGTGTATGCTTCTATCCTCATGCACATTATAACTATCCTTTAACATCATTATCACTGTTGTCTACTACATCATAACTATCCTGTACATCATCATCGTTTTCATCATCCTCTCCATTGAGCACTATACTCTATTTCTACCACCATAACCATTCTGTACCATCATTGTCTCCACAACCATTACCTTTATCTACACCATAAACCATCGTCTACACCAACGTTATGGACTGTCACTATCCTCTGCTCGATCACCATCCACTGCACCACCACCATCGCCTGTGCTGCTCACACATTCCCCAACACTTCCGGCTGGGGTCGTAAATAGCCCCTATGACGCAGCCACCAAGATCCTGGCGTGAAGACGTTACCAATTGTGTAAATATTTCTCTTAAGTGCCGCTTTCCCTCCCCGGTAGACACACACGGAGAGCTTACCTCTACCCTTACTGAGATGAGCTGCTCCCAGACCTTGACATCATCCATGGTACAGTGTGAGTCTGCTGTACTCATTGCAAGGGACACACCTGCCCTCCGTGCAATCGCTCCATCCTGACATAGGTAACTTAACCTCTAAATACGTACGAAGCAGCAAGGTTGCCTAGTCGCTTCCTTCCCATTTTCCTTCGACACCAACCTTTGCCTCCCTCCTAGACTTTCCCTTCCTACTTCCGCCTCATTATTACCGCCCTCCAAACTTTGTGTAACTCAGTTTTTGAAGGTCCTACCCTCCCTGCCGCCTCGAAGGTCCCCCACCTCCGCCTTCAAGTTAACTTATCACAGCGTCTAGTGTTCTTTCTGTGAGTCTTGCTTCTTGTTGATGCCCCTTGCTTCGGTTTGTAGCCATAGTTGGTGTTGCTGTTCCGGCGTTGGGTCGGCAGTTGCTGCAGGCACTAGTGCTAGTGATGATGCCGATGTTGTAGGTGGCGCTTGTGATGTTTCTACCGGAAAGCCGTCGCTATTACTGCAACTAAGGATGTTCTGATGTTTCTGTTGGTGTCGTTGCGGTTCCTGTTGTGCATCTGCTCCTCTCCCTATTGCTCTTCCTTTTGATGCAATTGCTGTTGCTTCTGTACATCTGCAGTTGTTGTTGTTACCGTTGCTGCTCTTGCTGTAGCTACTTCTGATAAAGCTGTTGTTGTTGCCGGAGCTGTTGTAGCTGTTGTGGTTACCTATGAGAAAACTATTTTTGTCACCGATGCTGCTTTTGCTGTTGCTGTTCATTGGATGCATACGATGTTGTTTTTTGGGTACTGCTGTTCTTGTTGCTGCTGCTGCGTATTCTAGTAATTTGTTGTCACTGGTGCGGCTATTGCCACTGCTGCTTCTCAGGTACGTCTGCTGTTATTACCGAGATTGTCTTGCTTGTTGAGTTCCTTGATATACGTGTTTCCTAGCCATCGGTACTGTTGTGACTGTTGCTGCCCGTCAGATACGTCTGATACGTCTGTTGATAATGGTACTGTTGTGGCTGTTGCTGCCTCCCAGGTATGTCTGTTCTTATTTCTGGAACTGTTGTGATTGTTGTTGCTGCTCATGTAAGTCTGCTGTGGATACTGGTACAGTTATGGTTGCTACTGCCCCTCAGACTGGTACTGTAGTGCCACTGACCCTCAGGCATATAAGTTAACTTTGGCAAATTCAGTTACGGAGTCCTGAATGTGTTTGAAGGTTGTGAGACTTGTAGCGACGCCGGTCGGCATACGAATGTCGTTTCTTGTACACTGATCAATAGTTCTGAACTCCATGTCCACTTGCTTGTTTTTATTTGTCTGCTTTTCTGTCAGTCAGCACTGCTCTTGTCTCAGTATGGCAATCAGTTGACGAGTCCTGAGGAAATTAATGTAAGTTTTCATATCAAATCACATGAAAAGGTATAGTTGTTAGTGAAAGGTAGAAATTGTGTAGAATTTACTGCAGAAAAGGAGTGATAGTTCGGGAAATGTACAAGAGAAAGAGGCCGAGGGTCAAGGAGGTAAATATGAGTTAGGGGGAGAGAGTATCGGCATATCTTAGGAACAGTTTTGGAAGGAGGTAAATTGTGTAAGGAGAACAAGAGAACAGGTTGGAGCATCAGTAAGGGGAGCAGTTGGGAAGTGGCAACATGTAAGAAGGAGGTGAAGAGGGGATGGAGCGAGTATTCTGAGTGACTGTTAGATGATAGAGTGGCAGATGTGGGACGGTTAATTCGGGATGATGTGCGAAGCGAGAGTCATGGCCGTTGGTGTAATGAAAAGAGAGCAGGTGGTGAAAGCTTTGACTGAAATGAAGTGTGGCAAGGTGGCTGGAAAGGAAAGGATTGCAGTTAAACTTCTCAAGAAAGAGGTAGACTGTGTTTTTTATTGGTCAGTTAGGTGCCTGATGATTAGTGGAATCCCTGTATAGTGCCATTTTATTAGGCAGGGAGGAAAAATTCAATTTTCAGATCACAGAGGTATAAGTTTGTTGAGTATACCTGTTGTATGGAAGGTTGGCTATTAAGAGAGAAATAGCATGCACAGAGCATAATTGGGGAGGAAAATGTATGGATTGTGTGTTTTCTTTGGAAAATATGTGTGAAAGATTTGTATGTGGCGTTTATGTATCTGGAGGAAGTATGTGACATGATTCACAGAGATGCTCTTTGGAAAGTAATGCAGTTTTATAGTACTGGGGGAAAGCTGCTAGAAGCAGTGGGGAGTTTTTGTCAAAAGAGTAATTCGTGTGTGCGAGAAGGAGAGCGAAGAGAGGAGGGTGAATGGTTTCATATGAAGATAGTCTGCGTCAGGGCTGGTTTTTGTCAGCCGGGCTGTTTGATTTGTTAATAGATGGGGTGGCGCGGGAGATGAATGGAAGGGTCTCAGAAAAAAGTGGCACGTCTGCAATCTATCGGAGAGGGGTATGGAGGGCGAGTGATTTTCTGTTGTTTGCTGATGACACTCCGCTGGTGGCAGATTCGAGTGAGAAATTGCAAAAGCTGGTCTCTGAGTTTGGGAGAGTTTGTGAAAGAAGAGAGCCGAGAATGAATGTATATAAAAGTAAGGCTACTCGGTTTAGCAGTGGAACCAAACAGGTTAATTGGAGTGTGAGTTTGAATGGAGAAAACTTGGAGGAAGAAGGATGATTTAGTTACCCGGTAGTAGACAGCCGCAAATGAAACCAAGAAAGTTGAAATGAGCCATAAGGTGGGTGAGGAGGCTGAGGACTTAGGCGTATTGAGGAATGTGTGGAAAGAGAGGTCTCTGTCTGTCAGCACAAAAATGGGTATGTTTGTTGGTATACTAGTACTTCCAACGGTGTTATATGAGTGGCTCATACTGAGGAAGTCTGAAATCCTTGGAACTGTACATCTCAACCGAATGACGATTCTATGCTTATTAAAGATTTTGTTACCCTTTACCAGTTTGAAAGCTTCGGTGAAGTCAGTAAAGATTTTCTTATTACCAAATTGTTGAAAGTCTATGGGACCTGTAGTGTCTGTGGAATCCCAATTAAATGCAAAACTTCCATAGAGTAAAGCTGGGGAGCGACGTGCTGGCAAAAGGGTCGTAAGTCATTGAGAGATTGTGGGATTGTTGACTTCGGTTTCTGGGAAACATATTGTTAAGTTTCCCAATCAGTAGGCCATTTTGACTGTCCGTGTGTGTGTGTGTGTGTGTGTGTGTGTGTGTGTGTGTGTGTGTGTGTGTATGTAGCTAAGAAAACTGGGACTGCA
>JAUUDY010187138.1:0-12995 GCA_032361765.1 Panulirus inflatus
TAAAACTATCTCTTTACTAATAATGACCACCATCAGGTTGACATTAGTTCTCTGAGAATTACAAGGTTGTTTGGTAGGGACAGCCAGGCAATGATGACTTCATTCCCGAGTAGGTGCTTTTGATTGGTCAGTGAGTGGACTCAGGATGAGCCATGGGTTGTAACTACTAGATAGTTGGATTAATGAGGGCTGGGAGGCACATGCCTCACCAGAAAGTAGGGTTTAAGAGGTTTCCAACCTCCTAAGATCTGGTAAAATTTTTCATGGCTCTCAGGAGACATTCCTGGAGAGGAAAGAGTTTTTTATGCCTCAGAACTTACATTCTTAAGCATAACTGTTTTCAGTATCTGCTTTTGAAGACAGACTTTACATGTGGATTTCTTTTTCAACGAAAATATGTTTTATCTTTGAGTTCATGCAGTCAGAGATCAGAATCATTGTAACCAGATCATAGAAAATGGTACAGTATTTGCATGATCATTTGAATTTGATATTACCTACATTGACATCATTGTACTTAAGTGGAACTGTACTTAGCATTGTAGATGTGTACACTTACTTTGAGTCTATGATGATGTTTTGTAGTTGGGATTGGATTAATGTACTTGGTTTTGATTGTTATGATGTAATGTTGTACTGGTAAATGATGTTGCTTCAGTGAATTTTTTTTTATAGTGAAAGTGTGAAATTTTAGTTATGCACTGAGAATTGATGATTTTTTGATAGCTTATTGAAGGGTAAAGTTATATTGATAAGCTGATAGTGGAGATTATGATGCTGTATTGATGATTGAGATGCTGAGAGTATATTGATTTGATTTAGGTTTAAAGTGATGTGAGGAATGTATTTGTAAATCAGTTGGTATTATTGTAGAAAAGTGCTGTAGTAGGGATTTTGATATGATTAGTGTGCTGTCGTTGTAAATAGCACTAAGGTACCACAGCAGGAACTAAGATGGTGTTAGCACACTGACTAGAAGTCTGGAAGTGCCTTTGTAGTAGAGATGGTTATTAGTTTACTCATTTTGATTGTATTGTTTTAGTTATAGTTGGAATTGTGGTAGTATACTTATAGTTGAGATTATGGTAGTATGCTGTAGTTTGTTTATTTTTAAGCTGTGTGACAGCCAAAGATCTTATATAGCAGTTTAAAGTATATTTTATTGTAATGTCTTGTAAATGGATAGTATAGATGTTTTACATTTTACTCATCCTTACAGGATTTCTGTTTGTTACATTTTTACAAATTACTAACTATTGACAAGCCCTCTTGAGCATAATTTAAACTGCTGATGAAAGCACAGTGTTATTTGTCTGTGTGTTTATCAAATTAGATAGATTACTATCAGATGATATTTTATATAATTTGAACTTTGTAAAAGATAAGAAAAGATGTGAAAGTTTGGCATGTTTTAGTAGTTGATGAACTTTTTATCCAGTTTTGTAGTTTCAGTCAATAGTTGTAGACTCAAATGAAGATGATTTTGAGTATTTTAAGGATAAGGATAATCTATCTTAATGCTCTGAACTCTTTGCCTTAGCAGGATTGGTAAAGCATTATTTTCTGTGGTAAACTGGGGACCATTAATTCTTGTTACAGCAAATTCTGTAGTTATGCTAATGCTTGTACTTTCTTGCTTGGAAGGTTGCTACTCAATGAAAGAGATAGATGTTATAAAGAATGTTGCATTTTATATGAAAACAGTATGAAAATTTCAGGTTGTCATAAGAAGAGAATATTTAGGAGAATTAGGAGGTATAGGAGCATCATTTGTAAGAGGTAGGTTAGAAATTGATTGTTTGGGAGTTTTCAATAGAAGTAAAAAAAAAAAGGCAGGTTGAGGGAGTAATAAAGAATTTTTAGGAGCCAGATAATACTGTATGCAGGTGCAGTGACATTCATTGCATGGGTTTGCTCTGGTGTTGATTAATATGGAAGTAAAGCGACAGGGCATGGATAAAGTAGAATAGGAAGCACTCCAAGTTGTGGAAAGTGATATATCACAACAGGGTCATATTATAGATTCCATGGAGTAAGAAATTGAATGAAAATAGTTGCTTTCCAGTGTTTTCCAGTAAATGACATACATGATCATGGTATGTTTTAGTAATTTGTAATAACAGATTAACAATACAAGATACATGAATAAAATAAAGGAATATGCTTAGGAAATCGTAATATTAATTAACGCTGTAGACTGAAGAAAAATGTTAGAGATGGAGGTAATGAGAGAATGAGAATATAACTGATTTACCCTCCCCTTCGTAATACTGTACTATATATGTAAAAAGCTAGTCATACAATAAGTGCATATCAGGAAGAAACTTTCAAAACATGTTCCAGGTGTGCTTACCTTTTAGAACTTTAGCTTCATTGATCATCATGGAATGAGCTTGTAATGTGTTTGGTTATGTGATGAGGGATATGTCATGGAAAATAAGATAGGGGCTGAGTGATGTGTCCTCTGGTCAGGGCGGGGAGGCGACATCTGGTGGGGTGTCTGACGCAGATGGCTCCTCCCTCAGCAAGTTGATGGAACTGCAGACATCCCTCGACAAGCAGGTAAAGACATATCTCATCCAAGCAAGTGTTTTCTTATGTACCCGGCACCTGGCACATTCCTAGCACCTGAGCACTTCGGATACTCTCCTGTTTTTTGCGACTTACTCCTCTACTTGTGCTGACGGCTGACCACTTCAGGCATATATGTCTTTTCGCTCTTTTAATCCCATGTTTACAACACGAGATCAAGAAACCAAATCCTTTCTAAATAATGAACCATTTCCTGGTCGTTAAATAAAACTAATTCTGACATAAAATTTACTTAGATGAAGTTGAAAATATCTCTGGTAAAGAATTACTAAGTGAAGCAGCCGTCAGTTTCACCCCAGCTTGTGCTTACTCTCCGTTGTAGCAACTGTTTTGTTGCTTAAGCTGCTACCAGTGCTACTTTTCCTTGATACTGCTGTGGAGCTACTTTAATGCTATTGCAGAGCTTCCTTTGTGCTACAACATGGCCTACTGAGAGCATAGGTGATAACCTAACCTGCTACCCTAAGCTCACTTATTGTGAGGATTGATGAGTCCTTAGTGAAAATATAACCCGCTACCTTTTTTACAGCATCATACTTCTTGAATACAAAATGTGAACTACAGTTGATACTGTAGGAAATAAGTCAGTGACATGATATTGCATCTATCCAAATTAGATTATCTGGCATCTTGTTGCATAAGGTTTTGTAATTTGTTTGAATTTTAACATAGCTGGGTGTGAAGGCCAAATTTTTCCACGTGTATAGTGAGAAATTGGTAGCAAGTATGCACACAGCTTACTGTCATGAGGTATGTACTGGTTAAAAGTTATGCTTTCTAAGCCATGGATATTGCATAAGATGCCTCTTCAAGTGAATACTTATATTTTGTGCAGAATAAAACTAGATTTTGATATATAGATTTTGGCTGAGACATCAGCATACAGACATATTTTTATGATAAAAAGTAAATTATGCTTTTGAGGAAGGTGAGAAAATACAGAACCTGTTTGCATTATGATTTTTCTACGTTGATGAATTTTACACCATTATGCAAATTTGTGCACATTGATTCCACATGCTTAGTACAGTAATTTTGTGGTGTGAAATCTAAAACTGTAATATGAAAAATAGTTGTGATAGTTAAGTATATGATGTTGCTTGAATTGACAGATGTATACTGTACATTCCACAAAAGTTTCCATCCTGTGCCAGGAAAAATTGTGTGAATATAGATCATATGAATTTGATTTCATTGCTTTCACAGTTAGAGAGCATCTGTAAGATTACTGCACTTTTATTTTCAGCTAGAACAGCAATACAACTTGAAGAAGGACATAGTGCACTACTTGGATGAGAAGTAGGGGGGTAGACAGAAGGAAGATGTAGCCTTTTTTTTATAAAAGGTAAATTAAAAAAAGATAAAGAAAAAAAGACTGGATGAGTGTAAAGTGAACAGCTTTTGACTATTGTGGGCTCAGTTGAGGTTGTTTGGTATACATGTAGTTAATGAGAAGAGGATGTGAAGAGAAAGTTTTCAAACTAGAATTTCAGTGAGAGAGTTTAATCATAGCTATTGTGAAGGCAAGAAATAGTAAAAGTCATTTTACTGATCACTGGGGAATAATGCAACTGATAGGAAAAGAAAGAGCTTATTTCATTAACATCCATAAAGTATTTTCTATTTCCCATACATTTTTCATTTTTATCCAAATTGTGCATCAAGTATTATGGCATTGTTCATCTTGTGTTTATCTTAATTTCCATCCATCCATATATTCTTAATGTTTTTTATATGCTTAGTAACTTTGCTGTGGTTGGAGTTTTGTTAATGAAATATGATATACACGCTGTTTATTATGCATAGAATCTTATTTTCATGAGGACTTTTATCCTGACAAGCAGAAAATTTCTTCTAAATTTATGTTGCCGTTTACTTTAGGCAGGAGAATGAGTTAGAAGTAGTAGGTTGGAACATTAGATTGATACTTTAGGTTGAAGTAGTTGGTAGGAACATTAGGTACGAGCCTCTGCAAATACTTTGCTAGAGTTGCCCTCTATTGGTGTCTTGTTAAGAGTGAGGTACTAAAGGCAAAAATACGGCACTGGAGTTCACCAGTTATGGAGACTTTTGCCATGGCTGCCCCCTTGAGGGAGTTTCCAGAGGGAACAGACATCACAGCTATAGATAGAGTATTTTTTCATGCATACACATGTTCAAATTAATTAGTCAGTCAGCCAGTATCACAGAAGGCTATGTGAAGAGCTAAATTAAAAGTTCATAAGTGCTTTTGCATTGGAAGACACCATAGCCCCATCAACAATAAAGGGAGGAGTTCTTTGAAAGCACTGAAATATCTTGAAAAGACGTTAAGAGAATACTAAAGAGTCTTAACCCATACCAGGCTCATGGTCTTAATTAAATTTTTACATACTTGCTGCAGATGTATATACACACACTTGAGACACCTTTTGAAATACTATTAGAGATGTTGCTGTAGAAAGGTGAGGGCAACAAGAGGGTAAACATCTTACTTTTTGTAAGAAAGGAGACCAGAAAGAGGCACTGAACTTTAGACTGGCCTCACAGATAAGTGTGATCTTAAGTTTCAGAAAAAGATAGTCAAAAAGCAAATGGATGGCCTCCTATGGAGGAAGAATTGCCTAAGTGAGAGATCATGTGTGATAAACCTCTTAGATTCTGTCATACAAGAGCATACGTTCTGTCTAGACAAAAGACACGGTTGGGTGGATTGTTTGCCCGGACTGCCAGAAAGGGATTGACACCATGCTGCTTTGGAAGCTGATTAAGAACTAGATATTAGTGTTGAGGCTTTTGGCCTTTCCCAGTAATTTAGTCCTCTTAACTCTGGTACCATCTTTGTTGTCCTCCTCTGGACCTTCTCTGTTAGCTCTTTGTGCTTCTTTAGGTGTGGTAATGAGACTTGAGGATAGGAACACCATGCTTGATATCTCCTTATCCATGTATTTGAAAGCTGTCCTATTTGCTGGCAGAGTTTGTCTCCTTTACTGTTCTTGTAGTGTTGGATGCCAGCAACAGATTAGGGATGACATATTCTTAGTCACCACTTATGGAATCCTGAAGTTCATAGTACTGGCTTGGAAATTGGTAATATCCAGGTTCTTGGCAAGGTAACCAGCTGTATTCTGGATCTCAGTGCCCCTCATAGTGACACCAACAGATCTCTCCTAGCAATACCAAGCTGATTGTTCTTGGCATCAGTAACCTTCTCACTCATCTCAGTGCTTGTACCTTAGTCCATTGGCATCCTTCAGTAGGCTTCTAGCTTGGCTCTGGCATTGATATGATATTCCTTCAAAAACCTTGTGGAGCTTCACATTTGCATCAAGGCAATCCAGCACTTATTTTTCTGCAATAGGCTTTTATATTTGCCTCAAAGCTTCACTACAGACCTCTTAATGGTTGCCTTCTTCCCACTAGAAAGCTTGTTAGGGACTCAGAGCCCTTCAGGATTCAAAGTCGTATTGTAACACTACAAAGCGAATGAAACACGCACAAAATGAAAGGTGTGTACATTGGAAAGTACAGACAACAACTAATGCTCAGGCTGCTTGTGTAACTTGAGTCAGGGAAATCAGGGGGGTGATGCACTTAGCATGTTACCACAGGACCTTGTCACTGTGCTGTGTACTGCATGGGATAACAAATCACATTACAATTTAGAATTTTTCCTGAATCACACAGACTTTTTGTTCCTTGACTCACTACCTCGCCTAACGTGTTACCCCAAGATTTGGCCACGGTGCAGGATGCAGAATTTGTTTAACTACACTATTTTTTCCCCATTACCCATAAAATTCTATTTATTATTTTGACACAAGCAAAAACAGAGACACTGCTTGAAATTTTTTTGAAGGTTGAATAGAGAATTAATGAGGATATACTTACCTGGTTTAAAAAGAGGGACATACATAAGCACTAATGGTTGAGTAGGTGAGATAAGTGGGTAATATTGGATCATGTACTATCTGATAGGCTTGTAAAATCTTTATAGACTCTTGGATGTGAATATGCTGAGTTGCAGCTAGTGGGATGTCTGAATATTGATTGGTAAAGGTAAGAGTGAAGGTTTATTGAAGCTTTTGGAAGGGTAGAAATGATAGGGGTGAGAAGATGGTTTTGAGAGTGAGTAAGCTTTGAAGAGAGGCTTTTCTGAAGAGATACCAGGAAAGATTGAGTGTAGGATGGCAGAAGGTGAGAGTGAATGAAGCTAGGGGAGTGGGTGAGGGATAGGAGATATTTAGGGAAGCAGTGCTGGTGTGTGAGAAAAGTGTGTGTCGTGTGGAAGTGGGAGATAAGTGGGTGAGAAAGAGTAATGAGTTTTAGGATGATAATGATAAATTGCTAGTGAAAGAGAAAAGAGACGTGTAAGGGCTTTACTTGTAGGGAAAGAGTGTGAGTGATTGGGAGATGTACAAGAGAAAATGACTGAAGGTCAAGAGGGTGAAGCAGGAGCTGAAAAAGATGGCATTTGAGAGTTGAGGTTAGGATCAGCAAACTTCAGGGAAAATAAGAAATTGTTTTAGAAGGTTACAGTGGGAGAAAAACAGCAGAACTTGTGGGAGCATCAATTAAGGGGGCAAATGGAGAAGTTACAGGAAGAGATGAAATGAAGTGGAGATAGAGTAAATACTTTTAAGGCTTGTTGAATGTTTTTGATTTTAGAGTGGCAAATGCAGGTTGTTTGGGTTGGTAAGGTATTGTAAGTGGGAGAGTCTTGTCATATGAATTGATGAAAAGAGAAGAGGTGGTGAAAGCCTTTCATAGGATGAAGTTTAGGAAGGCAGCCAGGATAGATGGTATTGCAATTGAATTTCTTAAGAAAGGAGGTGACTGTTTTTAATTGTTTAGTTAGAACTTTTAATGTATGCATTGCTTATAGTGAGGTGCCTGAGGTTTGGCAGAATGCTTGTATAATGCCATTGTATAAAGGCAGGGGGGATAGAAATGGATGTTCAAATTACAGTGTATAAGTTTGTTGAATGTACCTGAGAGAGTGGTGATAGAAACGGTGGTGGCATGCACAGAACTTCAGACTGTGGAGGTTGTATGAATCAGATGTTTGCTTTGAAGAATGGTGTGAGCAAGAAATGTTTAGAGAAGCAGATGGATTCATATATGACATTTATAGATCTAAAGAAAGCACATGATAGGGCTGATGGAGATGCCCTTTGGAAGGTTTTACAAATATATAGAGTCTGAGAAAGCTGCTAGAAGCAGGGAAGAGTTATATCAGTGAGGAAGTGAGTGGTTCCAGGTCATCCTCTCTCCAAGACCATTGCATTCACCTCCCTCACCATCCCATCCACAAACAAATTAAAGAGCCATGTTGACATCACACACTTTAGCCACAGACACTTTCACCTGGAACCACTTAGCCTCCTCTCTTCCTACTCAAATACACACCTTGCTCTTGTAATAAAATCTCAATGCTTTTAGCAGAGTTTCTTCTTCACTATATATTCTTAACATCTTCCACATAGCATCTCTCTTAACCCACTCATAAGCTTCCTCCTAGTCTATGAATACCTCACACAAGTCCTTTTGATTCTTTTAAGTATTTCTCTCACCCATTCTTCAAAGCAAACACCTGATTCACACATCTTGTACCATTTCTGAAGCCACATTGTTCTTTACCAGTATGAAGCTCTGTGCTTGCAGTGACCCTCTCAGTCACTGCTTTACAGTATAACTTATCAGGTATACTTAACAAAAACTTATATCTCTGTAATTTGGACATTAACTTTTGTCCTTGTTGCCTTTATGCAATGGCATTATGCAGTCATTCTGATGATCCTCAGCCACTTCATCATGAGCTAGACATTCACTGAAAATCCTAACTAACCAATCAATAAAAAATTAGTTTTTTTTTTAGAAACTCAATTGCAATCCAGCCAACTCTTGCTTCTTTGCCCCACTTCATCTTACAGAAGGCTTTCACCACTCTTCTCCTTTCACCAAACATTTTGTTGTGACTTTCTGTCTTTGTACACCTACACTTCCAAAACATACCACATCTTCCATGCTATAACTGAAGACATTCAAGAAATCTTCAAAATACTCACTCCATCTCCTCTTTACCTAACTTCTGCCAGTTATCACTTCCCCATTTGCCTTCAATGATTCCCCTATTTGTTTTCTAACACAATTTATATTTACTTCCTTCCAAAACACTTTCTTATTCTCCCTGAAGTTTACTGATACTAACCCCAGCTCACATTTGCCCTTAATGTAGAATATTTGCTAATGCAGACATTGATTGCTTTTTTTTAGTGTTGCATTGCACACTTTTGAGCTGTGTTGTTCATATTTGTAATCTAGCTGTTTGTTTGATGTTGAATAGTAGAAATATCTCACTAGCTAGGGATTACAAAAAATATTACCATGTTGCCAGCAAGTGTGTATCTTGCAGTAATGTGTATAAATCACTCCTAATTATTTTGTTGCTGTTTTTGTTTGTAATAGATTGTGTTCTTGACTTGTATTCCATTTCCATATATCTACTTCAGCAAAATAACCATAATAGGATCAATTTGTAGTTATTGGGAATCACTGAACAGTAAACAAATATGTCTTAACAGAATGGCTGGGGATGGTGATTGTCAAGCAGGCTCATAAGTTCATCTCTGGGTGAACCCAAGAAGTATTTGCTGTACTTCAAAACACATTTTTGAATTTTGCAAGGTTACCCAAGAAGTATATGTTGTACTTTAAAACACATTTTTGAATGTTGCCAGGTTACCATTTGAAACATAGTGATTCCAGTAGCATAATCTCATCACCCCAGGTGTATCAACAGCTCAGCACTATGTATGTAAAAGGAACTTCGCCCAACTGCATTGGATTACCAACCATTTATGATATTGTATTTCAACAATGGGCTTCCAACAGGAACATTACATCTGATTAATATTCAGTGAATATATTGGGAAAAGTAGCTTTTTGCTAGGATTATTTAGATGGCTTGTGAATGCCTTGATGTCCCCTTGATATATTAGTGCTGATAAATTTTGCAATAGAAACAATGTACATTTAGTGGTCTTGCATCACCAAAGCACTAGTTTTCATGTGAGAGTAAAGGTAGAAGATCTCTCTGAATTCCTTTGGAATGAGCAGTGTTTGAATAAGTTTTTTTTTTTTATTATAGATACTTAAGTTTCCATGTCGCCCAGGTTGAAGCCTGCACATTAGATACTTTAACAGTGGTGTTTTTTTGTACCTTACATAGTTTTTAAATGTAATTTGTACCCTTGTAAATGCATAATGCATAAAACCTCTGCTTATTATACTCAGCCTTCCCACACAACAATTACTCAGATATAGGCACGCCTTTACTGCAGCATTACTTAAACCCATGGTTCACAAGCTTACTAAGGTCAGCCAATCAAGCTCCTTACAATTCTTTGCACTAATGTTGCCCTTATTTGAATCACTCATCGTAAAACTTTGACAGAATTTTTTGTTGCTTTTTGATATTCTTGGAGTGATCGAAAAGTCTCTGTGCACCAGTCATTATTAGTTAATGTTCATCTAACCCCACAAGTTTTTTGTGAGTCAAAATGAAATCATTTTGACTCAAAGTAAGGACTTTTTTTGTTGAATGTGTGCTTAAAAGTGCAGAACAATATTTACTGAAGATGTCAAGTGAAGGTTTGTGGAAGAATTTCCTGACATTCATCCTCCGCAGCACAACATAAGGCAGTTGATATCCAATTTTTGTGAAACTGGGCTAATTGTGGATGCATCAAGGTCTAAAAGAACATCATTACTTACAGACGATGAATTGAAGGATGTTTTTTATTCACATATTTCACAGCCTGAGAAGATCCATTCATTAACTGGCAGAACTAGCTCGTGTCATATGGCAATACACAAAAAAACTTTAGAAAGAGTAGTATCATGTTTCCCGTATAATATAAACTAAATTGAAACTGTAGTTAATTTTACTGTATTAATATATGTAATGCATAGGGACTTTTCAATCATTCTGTATATGGGTGAGTAACCATTCCATAATACTTCCACAGATTATTATCTGATTAGATTTTATCTACTTTCCATTGCAGTCCAACTTTTTGGTTAATGGCAAGCATAAGCTGCTTTTTCTTTTACCACTGCACTCAGCAGTGTCACTTGGGTGCTTGTTGAACACTTTTATTGGGGCAAAAATCACAAACTGAAGAGGAATAATTGAGAAGAACATGGGTAGAATGGTAAGGCAGGGGCTTGAGCAGTGGTGGCATGAATTATGGCAGAACTCAGAGAATGGAACACCAATATTTGAAACTCATGTTGTTTTGATTGGAACTTCGAACGTTTGGGCATTATTTAGATTTTGGATGTTTCTGGATTGTGAATGCTAGGACAGAAGATCTTCTTCCTGTAATTGTATGTGTTCAAGAAAGTGAAAATATTTTTCTGAAAGGTTGTTCAAGTAATCATCAGTACTGTACTCATTTTTCCTGCAGTTAAAAATTTTTTCTGAGAGCTTGTAATAAGTGCTCATTATGGAACATTATAGTGGAGTTATATAAATACGACTCATTATACATTGGTGAATCCTTTTATAGAAGTGATTTATGTAAAAGCAACTCCTTCAAGGTTCATGAAAACTAGTGACATTTGAATGTTGGCCAGTATTAGGTGATTATTGTGTTGTAAATCAGGAAAAGGTGTATTGGTATTAGATCTGTTTATAGACTGTAGCTATTCACTCTCTGGATTATATAGTATGCTGAAGATATCCATGATAATTCTTTTGTCATTACAGAGGGATGGTGATTTGAGTATTATTGGTAATTAAGTAGATGCTTAGCTAAAAGGAAGAATTTTATTGTTTTCATTTTATTCCATTATCCATACATCTGCTTCTGTTTCATTCTGTAACTAAGTCTACATCTGGAACAAGTCATCCCTTCTCTGAATACTGTCTGAGATTTTTCTCTTGATGCTGTTACCTAGTTGCTTGACTTACTCTTTTAGATCATATGGTGATATTTCTTTAGACCATTCTTTTATGTTGCATTTAATTTTTGTTTTTATAAGGGTCATGATGTTCTTATATCCAATATTTTCATGATTATCTGACATGTACAAATTGTGTATATTAGGATGTCAACTACTGTTAATTCTTTCTAAACTGATTTAAGGAAGCATGCTTCCATATGCATTTTACATATAGTATGTTACAAATGTATTTTTACAATAGTCATTCACTACAACATTTCACCTCTTGTCTACCATTTCTCACTTTTTAATCACCATTTCAGCTGTTTGTCATACACTTTTTTTCCAAATTTCTCCATTGTTTTTCATAACTTTCAAGAAGCCCCAAATGTTTTCCTCTGTTCTGACTGGTAGTTATCCTGTTCTTCTTTGTCTTTAATGAAAGATGTTCACCCCTTTTTTTTTCATCTTATGGCAACTATCCTGTATTCCTCTTTGTACATTATGGTATATTCTCATCTGTTATAATATCCAGTTTGTGTATCTGTATTACTGTGTCTGGGTTTGTAGAATTACTCATTTGTGATTTCCTATTTGTACTGAACAGGAAGGAAGTTTATACTGATGGGACACCATCTCTTGAATATCCTCATCTGTCATACGACTTTAGAAGTGGTTTCTCTACGCTGTCCTCGATTAATATATACTCTTTCACTTTATCCTATTCACTAACATTTCTTATACCTTAAAAGTACTTCTCTACATATTTCATACCAAATTTCATGGTTAATTTCATGTTGTCCTCTGGTTCTACAATACCTACATCTTTTGAAGATGGTTTAAGAATTTGAATATTGTGATCAGGACACACCTGTCCTTCCTCTCTTCCACAATGGACATATACACGGACTCCAGCTTTTCCCTTCAATTCAGCTTTCTTAATTCTGTTTACGTCCTTGTTGACTTCCTCATCACCATCTCTATTAACTTTATATGTTTTTATGTATCGTAAGTGTACCTAGAAAGTATATTCTAATTTTGGCTTAACAACATATCCTCACCCATAAACCTGAACACTATTCGAATGTTTGTCAGCAGATAGTTTGTCTTCTTTAATATTCTCTTGACGTGGGACTCTGGCGAGAAGCAAGGGACAAAGTCAACTCCCAAGCTCCTGCTGGATAATAATCATATTGAGGTCTTCTTTCAGTGTGTCCCATATTTCCCATGCTCAGTACTTTACACTGACTCCGACTGAATTTCATCAACAAAATATCACACCAGTTTTGTAGCTTGTCTAGATTCACTTATGAACTGATGAAATTCTCCCAACTTTTGTAAGTAATTACGTATTTGAAACGTATGGGTGGGTGGGTGGTGGGTAGGATCCCACATTCGTGTGTGCGTGTGTATGTGTGTGTGTGTGTGTGTGTGTGTGTGTGTGTGTGTGTGTGTGTGTGTGTGTGTGTGTGTGT
>JAUUDY010187249.1:0-12995 GCA_032361765.1 Panulirus inflatus
GAGTCCCGTGCGAACTCAATTTTTTTATGCATATACAAGAATGTTGGGCGAGTCCATTTCAAGATGGGGGAGTCCCGGGCGAGTCCATTTTAAGATAGGGGAGTCCCGGACGGGTCCATTTTAAGATGGGGGAGTCCCGTGCGAACTCATTACACGATCGAAGTCAATTTTTTTTAACCATTTATAAGAATGTTGGACGAGTCCACTTCAAGATGGGGGAGTCCCGGGCGAGTCCATTTTAAGATAGGGGAGTCCCGGACGAGTCCATTTTAAGATGGGGGAGTCCCGTGCGAACTCATTACACTTAGTAAATTTTTTTATCCATATACAAGAATGTTGGGCGAGTCCATTTCAAGATGGGGGAGTCCCGGGCGAGTCCGTTTTATCAAAGGGGGAGTACCATTCGCAATCACCAAGTATATCGGACGAGTCCATTATAAGATGGCTCTCTCTCGGGCGAGTCCATTTAAGAATAGGGGAGTGGTGTACGTCATTTTAAGACAGAGTTCCTTTAAACCACTTATACGTTAGAGTATATATAGAGTCCATATAGTATATATATAGAGACCATTTTAAGATAGAGGAGTGATGGACGAGTACATTTCAAGATAGTTAAGTGGTGGAAGAGTCCATTTTGATATCATGGGGAGTCTCAAGAGAGCTCTATATTGGAAGAATCCATTTTAAGGAGATTCCACTTTGACAGAGGGAGTTTCACGCGATTTCCTTTAATCCACTTACGTTGGAAGATTCAATTTCAAAATAGGGATTCCCGGGAGAGTCCACTTCAAGACGGGAAGTCTTCAAAGATTCTATTGTAGGATATGTTGTCCCAGGAGTTCCTTTTAATCCATAAAGAATGTAGCGTTCGTTTTAGCAAAGATAGGTCATTACATAAACGATTTGGGACGATTTCATTTCAAGATGGGAGATTCCTGAACACGTTTCTTTGAAGCCTTATACAAACATGTCAGAAGATTATTTCAAGATCACAGAACCCATTTTAAGCCATATGTAAAGAACAAGTCGTGAAATTCCATTTCTATATAATATATACTAGATGAAAAGTTTTTTTTTTCTAGATATTTGGAAGTGGACTTAGCAGAAGAGTCACGGGATGGGGGAAGGGCGAAGTTTCTGGGAACGATGAAGTGTGTGTGGAAGGCGAGAACGTTATCTCGAAGAGCAAAAATATCTGTTTGAAGGAAGAGTGGTTCCAACTGTTATATGGTTGCAAGGCATGGGCTACAGATGAGGTTGTGCGGAGGAGGGCAGGTGTGTTGGAAATTAAATGTTTGAGGACATTAAGTGGTGTGAGGTGGTTTGATCGAGTAAGTAATGAAAGGCTAAGAAAGGTGTGGTAATAAAAAGAGTATGGTTGAGAGCAGAAGAGGGTGTGTTGAAATGGTTTGGACACAGGATGAGCGAGGAAAGATTGACAAAAAGGATACACGTCTCAGAGGTGGAGGGCAGGAAGAGAAGTGGGAGACCAAACTGGAATTGGAGGGATGGAGTGAAAAAGCTTTCGAGCGATCGGGGGCCTGAACATAGAGGAGGGTGAAAGGAGCGCAAAGAAAAGAGTGAATTGGAACGATGTGGTATACCGGGTGTTGTACGACGGGAACGAAGTGTGATGTTGGGATTTAAATAACTTAATTACTGTCACCTGATAAAGTGGATTGTCTACACGAGAAACGTTCATACAATTTTATTTGTAATTTTTCTATACATGTATCACGACATGTTTCATTGAATTTGGATAGATCTAATGTCTATTAAGCATTCTTTTACATTGAACGTGTGAAAACATTTTGCAGTGTATCTTAAAATTCTTCACAAACATTTTTGCTACCCGTGATCCTCATTACATCAACTTGAAAATTTCTTCGGTACATTATGAAAATTCTAGACATTTTAAGATATCAACGTTAGTACATGTTCACAGAAATCTTAACGTTACAGGTGTTATAATAGATTGTATTCTCTCCATAAAATGACCATGGATCAACAAACTGTCATTAAAAGTCTCAAACTGGCATTCCTGTCGAAACAAATGTTACTAACATTCTTTTGGGTTGGGCTACAATGTCCCTTTATTTCCAATTTACATCAATTAAGTACATAAAAGAAATCGCTTTGAGGATTAACTTACATTTGTTACAATTAATATCTGCAACTTTTTTATTCATACAATGAAGTCAAAGTTTTAAACATTGAGAGGTACTCAAGCACAGTGTGACTGATATGGCTCGAGTACACTATATAATGGAATAAGGTTACGAAGACAACATTGTTCACGGAGCAATCATCGATAAACATGGAAAAATTCACGAGTCTTCGCAGTTTTGCTCAGAGATTCTTCCATAAATAAAGCAAAGCCAACACCTTACTCATTTCGCCTGGACAATTTTATCATGAAGGAATTTTCCTAATCATAAGGATCTGGAGCTTGGGAGTGTCTACTGATGACTGGTTCACAATCCTGACAGGAAACCACAACAGTTGCCTCCTCTTCTACTCGACTCACAAACAGAGAAGACTTTTCCTCCCACGATTTTCGACTTTAGGGACTTTTAGGGCGTTCCTCAGGGTATGTGACTTGAAGGATGCTCCCCAGGTGGTCACCCAACTGGATCTTCCTGGGAAGCAGCACCAGAAGGACGCCTCCTTTCCCGGTGCATTATTGTATCTTGAAAACTAGGAGGAATCTATAACAAACAAAGGTGTTAAGAGTTAACGAATCCTTCAAGCCACATGTGCTTTAATTCACTAAACCTATAACAAAGGTGCAGGAACTAACGTATCCTACAAGACACAGGTGCTTTAATTAGCTAAATCTATAACAAAGGTGCTGGCATTAACGAATTCTACAAGACAAGTGCTTTAATTCACTAAACATTTAACAAAGGTGCGTGAATTAACGAATCCTACAAGACATATGCGTTTTAATTCACTAAACCTATAACAAATGTGCGGGAATTAACGAATCCTACAAGATATATGCGCTTTAATTCTCTATACAAAGGTCTCCAGCTGGAATTCGAAACAGACTGCAGCAACATTATGCTTTACCGGTTAATGCTTTTGTTTTTTGTGACTACACGATTTTAACTCCACTACAAAACAATGGAGCCAAAGAATTCTGACAAAAGTAAAGACTAATTATTTACACGAAACGAGGAAGATGCACTATAATCGTGAGGTCAAGAAATTTTACCATGGAACGTGTGCTGACCACATTTACAATTTACTTTAAACTTAATATATGTTCAGTACCTACTGTAGTATTAACAAAGGGAACGTCTAGAACGAAGATAAACAATGAACACAACACAAGGACTTAACATACAACGATCTATTCCAGTGTACGGTACACAAGATGGCTTTAACATATCATGCGGCTATGTAAATCTGGAAAAATACAGCGAACATGATTTACTACCCTCCATATTCATCGGTAATATTGCGTCTGATGGTTCACTAAGCCATTTAACATTTAACGAAGCTTGCAAAACACTTATGGGCTAATTCAAAGTCGTCAAAAAGAACTAAGGATAGGAGACACCCTAAAAGGATAATTCGTATGAATCACAACGCTTACGAAATATTCTTTGGCACAGCATACGCGGCACGAGAAAACGAACCTTTAACATATTAACATCATAGATTTAAACCCTTTAAACGGCAGAGAGCAGACTTACAACAGGTGCACTTACGTATTATGTCTCCTGTAATTACAAGTTTTAAACCAACATTAACGTATTGTGTAGCCCTTTTACTTTCACAACTACATACTGCATATTCTTTTTAACAAAAATGCAAAAGAAAATTATGGCAATGGTAAAGTTACTACTAGACCCACATCACACGTGTCAATTTCATAAATATGCATGAATATCTAAATCATCATGTGAGGCCTCCTCAAGTATTGAGACACAGCAAACAGCTTAGATTATCTAGGAGGATGTGGCACACCAACGGAAAGAAAGCAAAAAGTTTTTAGTACTTAGGGGTACAAGAGCATAATAAACACCGCATGAGGACATTATAACAACAACCCCACTTAAAACTAGTGCAGCTTCAGCACTGTACCATAATCCGAATTACGAACAGCCTGAAAGTTATGTTAAACGAGGTTTGAGAGTATTCCCGACCAACACCACGGACTTGAATAATAATGGAACAGACCTTCCACCCCAACCAAACGCCAGAGCAGCCCCTCAACTTCTCCAGGTGTTCTTAAACAGCCACAAGTAACCAAAATCGAAACTTGCCCTAAATAAGACATACTCACCCTTCCACCTCCACAGTCAATACGACCTATCATCCACAACCAATGTTTTCCCAAGCACATACACCCAGAACAGCTCAATTACTGATCAAACTTACTTTATAAAAACTTTACACAACTGTGTTCAAACAAGTAGACGATATTCACAAAACGAAGCAAAACTATCCATGTCATCATGCGATCATATCATCAGTAGTAACAAAATCTCGGTGTTCATAAATCACTTTTCCTCACCGTAAGAAGCCTGAGCAACCACAGCACATGAGCGATAACAAGAATATGTCAGCGAACCCATGACCAACACCTCGATCTACTATTAAAAGAACAAAACAGAGAAACGGTACCCACTCGATCTACTATTAACAGGACAAAAACTTATAGAAACGGTACACACAGAAAACCACCGGAACTCTGACACAAAATATCACTGGCTTTCCCTTAACCACTTTATTGACTAAAAATTTCACGTGGAGGCTATTGTAGTTACAGTCCACTTACCGTATCTACAATACAAAAAACAGTTTTTCTGTACAAAATGCTGGGCTACGTTGTAACCCAGCGTAAATCAACCTAACTAATCCAATTGCCAAACTTATTTTATCGTAAAACAGCTGAAGCGACGAATTGTACGCCATAATACAGCCAGATACCTCTATAATAGCGCTATTAAACGAATTGCAAGTTAGCTTACAAGAAGGGACTTTACTACTGTTTAACTAATGCCCATCAACCTTTACATACAAGTGTAACATTGGTAAAGCGTCTTTTCTGCATTTTGAATATTTAAATTTTCTTAAGTTTTACTTATATCTTCGTATGTAACCTAATTGCTTTTCACACTAACATCCACATAAGAGTTTTGCTCATATTTCTTAAATAGCAGTAAAATTTTCGGTTTGCACTTACCTGCTGGTTCTTTAAAAGTAAACTGGAGGCACATCTTGAAAAACAATCAATATGTGAGGAGGAAATGTTAATATTTCCCACAAGTATTACTGTTTATAGCAATGTTCCATATGGCACAGAGGTCACATTTTCTGCTGGAGTTTATATGGAAAAGGTAAACAGTTTATATCAAAGATCACTTCCTTTCAGATGTTAAATCAGTCAAGTTCAGTAAATTCTAAAGGTAAATTCTAGACAATCTGATGAACTATAATTCCAAAATATTTTTGCACTATTGTAAAGGCATTAAAAGCAGCATGCTACATCCAAGATTAAAATATGCAGTTTCTCATTTCAAGCTTCTGGGCCAAGGCATATACATATATACCACAATAACTTAAATGTCCACTTGAAGTTTCTTATTAAAACTCACCAAGTATGGAATTACGTTATAGTTATATAAACTTGCATTACCTGCTAAACTGATGGTATATATTATTTCCAGTTGGATTATTCGGCTTATAGAAAGGATTAGCATAAATAGCAGTCAGTGGAGGGCGTGAATTTATAACAATTCTGATATATCGGCCGCTAAGTATATCAGCAAGGATTTCACAATTTATTTTAATTACGAGTTACAATTACTTCTGCTTTAACGATTTCCCAGAGTAAACACTATAAATTCTCCAAATCCGGCTCCATTAATACCACAAAACAAGAAAAATAATAATCTAGAGATAATAGCGATGAGAATTTTTACTGGAAATCTGCCAATTCTAGTTTAAAATCATAATTGGTGATTAAATAAACTTTCGCATAGAGTGAACTCGCCGTAAAGTGACTATATCAAATATTCACTGAACGTAAACACTACGTTATAATGTAAAAGTACACCAATGAACACAAAAGACAATACTAAGATCTTGAAATTAACTAAACGTTAATTGCAGGGCAGAAATGTAACCGGCGGCAGTTTCTTAATCTGACCAACAATAAATTAAACAATTTTCCACAATTATCTTAAATCATTACTGGCATACTTTATCAAAACCTTAAAGAATGACCTACGGACTATTCACCGAGGATTACTGTGGTTAATTCTGAATGTTTAAGTTTGGATAATACTGGTTGGCATTATTATCCACTATTTTTTGATCACTTGTAAAGGTTTATGCAAAAAAATACTTTTGTACTTTCGTTTATCCGGATCATTAACCACCGAAAGACTACCACGAATGAAAGTTTACCGAGAAAATGGATTAATTACGAAGTTTTTTTTATGTTTAACTTGTTGGAAGGTGTAGCCTCAACCTACGTTAAAGTCTGGATTTCTCCAACAACGAAACAGTTTGAAAAATATATCGTACCTCTATATGTACGCGATTAATCACCTCAAAAAATTGTGAAAGTACGTGCAATGTGTTTCAATAAACTTGTATCCACATGCGTTAACACAGATATAATTTAAATACGTCTTTAATTTGATAGCGATATCTGAAGAAACTACTGTAAATTCCTGGTGTCGGCAGCTCTTTGACAAGGTCAAACACCACATTACTAGGGGTAGCACGGAAATATATCGATTATGATGAACATAATACGATTAAACATTGATCGATGATATATATATATGTAAAATTAAAGAGCTCATACCTCTAATGAATTATACACGGCCCTCTCGAGTACTGGCAGCTTCCCTTGCCACTACCGGTATGGGCAGCTGAGGGACTCACTGTAGGGGCCTATGCAGTAACCATAATCGTAGTTTAGTTCCATCCTGACCAACATCAATCTTGAACTTTCTTCCTTGCACTCTTAACAGCAGCTCCATTATCAGTGCTCCTGCTTCTGATGGATCATGATTAATGCCAATAGTATCCTGTTCCAGTCAATCAATTCCATACAAGAACTGAAAATTACGTTATGTCTACAACATAACACTAAATTACTCAAACTTTAATGAATTATAATTCATGTAAAAACTAGGAGAATGTACTGGTTACAAAACTTTATTAGCTGTGTAAAGGTTTGTGTAACGTTTTATGGCGTACCAAATTATCAAATAATCCGGTACCTCCTGATAGTATTTATTCATGTCTATCACTTCAAAAAGTTTCATATAATACTTACTGAAACCCGTTCATTATCGCAAACACGGGAACACAAATCATGATCCACGTCCTGCTGCCACGAAAATAATGCACAACCTTCTCCTCCTATAGTGGGGCGGTAACTGAACCCGAAGCCGGCGCTGCGCAGCCGGTGCCGGCCTTCACGCATCGAAGAAAACCTGGTGTTGCCACATAAACCAAACACATTCTAGACATAATATTATTTGATGAAGATAATCAACATCATCAAAAGTTCTTATAATTGATACTTACATTCTGTAGTAAAGTTTTATTTGAGGCATACGAGAGTATAAGTACTTTTTTTGATATACAATGATACGGTTTGGCAACGCTTACGGGTATTTAAATCAAAGACTTAAATGCTCGAATTTTAACTCTCGCGTATTTAAATCATATTTTTTCCCACTGTAATTCATTTAAAGATAGTGTTTCATTGTACTTATGTACTTTTGACTTGTATATGCCGATAGATACATCCAGAAGCCGTGAAATGACAAGAGAAACTACCGAACGACATTTGACAATACCACTTTGTTTACTCCGCTTCTTGTAGAGACATTAAATAGTTTTTTTGAGATTCGTAAAAAATAAAGAAAGCCCTAATTATCAGCCATCATAGAAAATTCGACTTAACTGGTAATAGATAAGGGAAAGAAAAATATACAAATCTTAATTACCAAAACGCCTCAAAGTAGTATGTAGATTGCCTTTAATTACGTCGCTTTTAATACACAATTATTTATGTAGCTCCAGCAAAAGCCTGGAAATGTTTGTATTTACATCTATTTATATTATAAGGTTGATTTTGAAGATATGCTTCTGCTAAAGCCTGGATTTTGATAACGCATTATGTTGATTATGCCCGAAAAAAAAAATCGTGTGGCGATGCTTCTCGATATCGACTTTGGATGATCTTTGACCAATACAATTATTTCGCATCGACCGACTATATTAATCAGGGTCTACGGTAGCCTTACTTCCCTGAAGGTCAGGTCTCTGACGAAAACTACTTTCGTACACAAGAGGCCCCAATACTGATGCTTGATTCACGAGCTGTCTTTCATTAGGGTTTTACTTTCATACTTGTACCGTCTTACATATAAAATGAACACAGATTCATATAGGTACATATTAAATCTGTTGCGTTTACAGTGGAATTTACAGTAATATACTTTCCCTATACCAATATTTGTTTTACATTTTTCTCTACATGACAAGTAGGTAGCAATTGATAAGAAGCCCCCAGCATGGGACGTATTTTACTGTTACTACCTGCCTGGGTATTGGTAGGGTTGGTGATGGCTACGTAGCGAGTCAGCTTTTCAGTGGTTGTCAAGGTGCACTCCTTTGACCACGGTAGCTGTATTTTCTTTCTGCCTCAACCACACGTGGACTGCTGGTATTCTGTCCACAAAGATACAATCTCTCCTTGTCAAACCTAACACTTGACAACACTTAACTCATTCTTTACAACTCTAGCTTTTCCTGCAGTGAGCACTTTGCCATAACACGGCCTTTTAGCTAAATGGTAGTAGCAATAGATGGAAGCAGTAGGTAGGAACCTTAGACAGGAGCTTTAGGTAGAAATATTAGGTAGTAGATATGAGCATTAGCTAGGATCATTAGGTACAAGTAGTAGGTTGTAACATCATGCAGGAATGTTAGGAAGACACACTTAATAGAAGTATCAGGTAGGAGCTCCTGAAAACGCTGCATTAGAGTTGCCTCTACAGGTGGCCTGTTAAGGGTGAGGTACTGAAGTCCAAGAAGTGGCACTGGAGTTCAACAGATATAGAGATACTTTTGCCATGGCCATATCCTTGAGGAGTGTTCTCAAAGGAAATGGATTTCTGCGATACAGATAGACAAGCTATTAACAAGCATCCATATTTGTGACTCATTTGAAAAAAGTAACATTTCACTAACATGATACGTCTACAGGAGGTTGTACCTACAACTGTCATTCTCTGAAAAATATAGGCTTAATGTAAGGATCTTAAATATGCAGAAAAAACAAATGGCAACCTAACCTTGCCTAAAAATTTGAACATTTCACGTAGGGTACTTTGCAAGACTTCCTAGCAGTATTATCTTATAGAGCAGTTTGTCAAGTTTATTTAGTTTCAAACGACACAGTCCTTAAAATTTCTGAACGTGTAACTGTGCTTTATATGTAGACATTTTCAAATCCTAATTATTTACATTCCTTTGGAAACATAAAGTAATGGAAAATGAATTTGTTAAAAGTCAAAATTATAATTTTATTAAATCTTTAAGTACAATGGGACAGCTTTCTGTTAGTAAAGACTTTAAAGCACCCCAAATTACATATTTCCTGATAAAATAAAATGTACTGTAATAACACAAATCAGAAATTATCTTTCAAAATTTGTCTAAATATTATTCAGTTTAAATATCATAAAATATGTTTCAGAAATATTGAAACTATTAAAAACTGCACTTTCGCAACCTCCTGAGGACTTTCAATAAACACAGAGGCTTCTGAAATGCTACTTGCATTCTAAAATATTCCTCAGCTTCTATCAATGAATATATCATAGCCTTTAAGATAAAAAAATATATACTTTTCAATACGAGTAAAATACAATTTGATTTACTACAAGTTGCCCCAAACTTTACTTTAAAGCTTGCGTCTCTAAAACTGTAACTAAGAATGCAGCCTACTAATATTTTCTCAAAGCATGGTGGCTTAAGTTGAAAGTTTCATTTTCCTCTTCTATCTGTATGTATACTTCTTCAGATTATTAATAGAAAAATAGAAGATCATCAAATATCAGTTCAAGTTCACAGTGAAAAAGCAGATGACTATATCAGAGTGCTATAAACTTTGGCCAATATGTCAACCTGGCAAACTGACCGACCTTAACTTTACCAGCTAAAAATTCTGGTCGGGACATATAACTGCAGTACAAGTCGACCCCTAATAATGAACAAGCCAATATTGAGGAAGTATCATTTCATAAATTTTACTACAAATAATGGCAATTATATATATAAGAATATTTTTTTTCATAAATGCTCGCCATTTCCTGCAAGAGCGTGGTGGCGTCAGGAACAAATGTCTGAGCCTTAGAGGGAAAATCCTCATTTGGCCTCATTTCCAGCCACCTGCTCCTGCTCTTTTAGTTGCCTTCTACAACAAAAAGGGAATACATGGGCAGTATTCTTTCTCACCTATCCCAAGTGATAAAAGAATATCATATATCTTTAAAAAGGTAAATGTTTTACAGTAACAAATGTGACACGGTTAACATAATAGTACTGGATTTGTAATGTTAAAAAGCAAAGTTACAATCCAGAAACAAGTGATTCACACCTTATGTCTAATTATACAGGAGCAATAAGTAGTTGGTTGTAACATTAAGCAGGAATGAATGGTAGACACATTTGGTAGCAGTAATTGATAGAAACGTGAAGTATAAGCCTCTGAAAACACTGCACTAGAGTTGTCCTCTGCCAGTGACCTGTTAAGAGTGAGGCATAAAGGCTAAGAAGCAGCACAGAAGTTCAATAGTGATGGAGACTCTTTTGCCATGGCCATCCTCTGAGGAACTTCCTAAAGGTTGAAGGCATCATAGGTTAAGACAGATAGTCTATGAGGTACTATACCAGAAAAACATAACAAGCAGAATATCAAACATCAGACCATCCATGGCATTCAGAGTACTGAACAGATCCTTTATTAACGTAGTTGCTATAAATATATCTGTGTATTCCAGAACACAGCTATGATGACCATAATAAAACATGACTTCAGTAGAAAGATGAAGAATATAACATGAACACAATTTTTCTGTTAACCAAAAATACTCTTCACGACATATAATCTTATATCAAAACTAACTTTCTGTATAATTGTATGAAATTTTTAAAAAGTTTTTGCAAATATATTAAGTAATTACAACATACTGACAATGAAGAATAAAACAAATTAAAAGAAAACAGCACTACTTTGCAACAAAGACTGAGTACTGTATATGTTACAAGTCATCATGAATAGCTGTGTTCTGGGCTAATCCCTAAAATACTAGATGAAGGTAGTCTGCAACAAATGCCTGCAGAATTTTAGTGAAATTTTCAATGGTAGGATAGTGAAGGGCACTTGCATTGTCTGTATTCTTGTGCCACACAGATGGAAACGGGGCTGGGATAAGGTGTAAAACTGGAACACCTGAAATGATTGTTAACAGTATTAGATTATGGCTTACTGATATTAGGTAGTATGCTAACATCTGACTCACTTGTCCTAATCATTTGACATCACATAAAACCTCATATCTGTTGTTCATGCTAGCCTTGCCAATCATGGATTTGGAGAAAGCAAATGACAGGGATGAGAGAGATGCCTTATGATGCTGTGCTTATAAAGGGGTAAAAGGAAACTTATGGCAGTAGGAGTGTCTACTGGGATAGTAAGACATTTGTGCAAATATGAAGGAAGGAGTAAGTGCTACTTCATGAAAATGAGTGTGTTAATAAGTTGTATAACATAAGAGAATGTTCAAAAGATGGGAACAAAAGAATATAAAACTCCCTCCCTGCACTGTACAAATAGGTTTTTATCATAAATGCACTTCATTAGTCCTCTTGAGCCCTATGCAAGTTACACAGCCTGACTGACCAATCAACACTATTACTCCCTTTTCTGAGAAACTTATCCGAGAAGAAAAGTCCACTCATCAAAGAAATCCTTCTGATATAAATGCTGATATCCAAAATTTTTCAAAACTTGGGAGAAAGATACTGCAGTGAAAAGAAGCAACAAGTAAAGGATAATAGAAATCAAGGCTACAGCGAGTAGCAAAAGAACATAATGCAGGTGCCCACTGAAAAGAAAAAACTTTTATAAAAAGGAAAGCTACAAAGTAATCTATCAAAATTCTCCTTCCACAGCTTGATACAAAAATGACCTGAAAATATGATATCTCGATAAACCTCCATAAAGTTTTGTACACACAAGAGAAATATATTTCCTTTAAGTTACTCCTTAGCTGTACACCATTTACAGAAATAATTCTGCAGCATAAAAGCCAACAAGCAACAAATTCATTATAACAAAAAATTTAGTGCAATTCAAATTACCTTCTTAGGATTGTCAGATAGTGATGCCTGATCAACACAAAAAAGTTCTTACCTCTTTCAAGAAATGGAATGTGATCATCTTCAATACCAGCATTGTACATTGAGCGTTTTTTGAATATAAAAGGTCGGCGGTGGAGTAACTGCAGGTCGTTCAGTCGTTGTTCATAAGAAACCAAGCGAGCATACCATCTCTCAGTATCTTTGAAGTAATTAAATATCTGAACATCTTCTGAACCCAGCAGATCTAACAGAACAAACAAATCCTGAAAAAATTGCAGAATTAATTTCTTTCTTCATATTTCATTGCAGTTTCCCACATCAGCAAAGTGGCACCTGGAAACTGATGAAGAAAGATACATCCATTCACATACACACATATATACATACACACACATACATGCACATATACATACATATCAACATATATACATATACATACATACACAGACATATACATATATACACATGTACATATTCATACTTGCTTGCCTTCATCAGGGCCTGAATATGCAGGAGGGTGAAAGGTGTGCAAGGAATAGAGTGAATTGGAACGATGTGGTATACTGGGGTCGACGTGCTGTCAA
>JAUUDY010187359.1:0-31631 GCA_032361765.1 Panulirus inflatus
GCTCTTGTCCTCTCACTAACCCCTGACTTTACTCCCAAGACATTCCCAAACCACTCCTCCCCTTTACCCTTGAGCTTTGTTTCACTCAGAGCCAAAACATCCAGGTTCCTTTCCTCTAACATACTACCTATAACTACCTCAAACATACTACTATGTATAGTAAAGTTGAAATAAATTATGTAATCACCTCACCTGTCTCCATAATCACAATAAGGTTGCATAGTACATTTACCATTAAAGTAGTGTAGTGGTGTAGGTTCATATATATTTCTTGCTTTGATTAAGTTCCAACTTATATGAAGAGCAGCATTCAGTGGATCTGGTACAGTGGTTTTGAAACAACATTGCCAGATTCGTAAGGTTGAATTCTCAAACTGTCTTCAGAAAGAAATAAACATTCCCCATATAGTATTTCACTAGTCCAGTGTTGTGCCATATATGAGTTCTTCCTTTACATTTACTTCTATACTGTGGATGAATAAGAAAAGACAAACTATATGTGGGACAAAGAAATATGGTATCCTGGCAGTACAGGCAAGATATGGACCTGTAATGAACCTGTGAGCTACCCAGCACTTGTAACCTTATACTGTACTTTTGATACCTAGGAATAGGATCCTACTTTTCCATATCATTGATTTTTATTATTTTTAGCACTCTAACTATGGGTTGCTTCATGTGCCTTGAATTGAAGCCACAGTCGAACAGAGCAAATTCTGGAAACCAGCCACCACTTGCTGGGTCTTTGTGGCTGGTCTACCTCCCCCTTTATATCCTGGTACCTGTACCTCAATTTTAATTACCTTTTGGTGTTTTCAACTTCTTTGGAGGAATATGTCAGACAAGAGCATGGAATCTGGAACATCTTTCAAGAAGTAGGTTTTATTTTCAATTAGTCAAGTCCCACTTGATTCCCAACCAGAACATTATATAGCTAAGAATAGATTGGATCTCTTTGGACTGGCACTGTTTCTACCCAGGGACAGAGTTTGGGACTTCGTAGTAGCTGAGGATACCTTTTGGTCATAAAACAGTTTCTTATGAAACTCAGTTTGGCAGCCCTGTGCTATAAGGTGAGATTGCAGGCAAAAAAGGGTAAATAAATTCTTGCCTACAGAAGACAGAGATCTTCCAAGAACTTCACTGGAAACTTCAGTTCAGCTTTGTAGGCTGATATAGAGGACCTCCCAAATAAAACCATGCCTCAGAGACCTTTGATTGTTTGGACAATGCAATGAGTCAGGGATGGGGATTTCATTCTTCAGAGAGTCATGGAGATGAGGGCCATTTGATGGAGATGCTAAAGTCCTTTCATATTAGGAGAAAGGAGCTGTTGGTCCCATGGTTTCTCATATTCCAGAATTTCTTGGGTCCAGGGTCTGAAATTTTATTTCAGATGGACAATGCTGCAGTTGTTGTTGCCCAGTGAACAGGGGTTGTCGCAAATCCCTGCCCTTTTAAAGTCAGTGGAAAAGATTACCTTTCTGGCTAAGTCAAAAGATCTTTCTCTCCAAGCCTTTTTATGTCCAAGGAGTATGCTCTGTCAGAGCAGATATCTCATCAAGATTGGGAACAGTGTCAGCAAAAATGTCTGTAGGGAAGGACATTCTTAAATGAATCCTTTAGAAGTGGCATTCCAAGAACATCTCTTTACTGCTAGAATTATTTCAATACTATCAACATATGTATATCCAGTTTTAGATGTATTGGTAGTTGCAACAGACACTTTGTCTGGTTTCAGAGTATAGTAATGATGGTGCTGTGCCAAATTTTTGTTGATAGCTCAGGACCCCAACATTAAGTCCTGGATTCTGGAATTTTCAGTTCTACAGACACAAGTTTAGAGGATGCTTAACAGATGACCTTTTACATAACAGTCACCTTTCTACTCAAAGACAGCACCAATTTAAGTTCACAATCTTTCTCTACTTTTTTCATGGCAAGAATAAGGCTACTAATACTAGCACATCTTGTAAAAGTGCCTTTATAGAACCTCTTGTGTCTTGGTTTTGGTTATTATCTGAAAAATCCTGTTTGAAAAGAAACTTTTTTGGGCCTTCTTACAGAGGAAACTGGCTGCCTCCTAATAACAGTCTAAGTGGAAAGTTTCAAAAGTCCTTCACCCTTTAAAGTCTAATAGTTTACCAACAATTTAGCTTCTCAATCTACTTTTCAAATTTCTTTATAACCTTGGCCTCTGAGAGGAGAGTTATTCAGTAACACTTTATGTCTGTATACAAGAATCTTCTCTTTGATGACAGTCTCAATCTCTTATGGTTTAAGATGAAACATCCCAGAATTTATGGCAAAGGATGTAAGTATCATATATAGATATAACTCTGTTATCATGTACTCTTAGAAGACTTCATCAAGAGAGCATTATGCCTCATGCCTAATTAATCTCCTAGAGACATTTTGGACTTCACCAAAGATTGTCAGGCCTGTTTATTTGTGTATCCCAGGACCTCAAAACCCCCTTCAGTAAGGAATAGCTTTGTGTAGATTAATAAACCCATTTAATTGGCTGAGCCTAGGCTTTTTGCAAGAGCACATGATGTGAGGAAGTTTGCATGTATCTTTGTCTTCTTCAGAAACCTTTTTGTGTAGGATATCAAAAAAGAATTCTTTGGCATTCATCTATTTCCTTCATGAGATGATACCTTAGTTTAAATTAGTTGAAATGTTGTGGATCTTCCCTTTGTGGCTTTAAGGATACCTCTGTCGTGAGAGACATACTTTAGTGTGTGTCTAAATGATCATTGACAGTATTTATTTTTGCTTTTGGAATTTTTCAATGTGTATCTAAATGATCATTGACAGTATTTATTTTTGCTTTTGGAATTATACTTTTTTTGTTAAAATTTTATCTAATCCTTCCTCCTCCATGTGAAGGAATAGATTGCTGAGAAGAGAACTGTAGGTTTTGGAAAAATGAAAAAGCCTATTATTTCTGATATGGTGTCTCATGAGCATTTATTCTTGGTTTCCTTACCTTGATTTTTCATAAAACCTCTCTTTGTACCAGTTGTGACAGCTTTTGGGTTGATGCTAGCAGTCTGCTGCTTCAGAGCTGCTAGGGGCTAGGACTAAGTGGGATGATGTTATCTGTGTTATGGTCTTGGGTTGGCCAAGGTTAGGCTTGTAAAAAGTGGTTAGTGAAGATTGAAGAGGGCCAGTGCTTCCTCACTGACAGTATTGAGAGTAGGAAGATCCTAACCCAGCTTTGCTTAGAGATATCCTATAGATTATCTTTCAGGTTTGCAGAACTGCTTCAGAATGATATTGTTTTCAAATTTCAACAAGCTTACATATCTTGCAGTTTATTAAAATTTGTTTTTATTTTGTATCCATTTAAGGAGTTATGAAAAACCTCATCTGTAAGAAGAATTCCATGTCTGAAATAATATTTTTAAATTGTAAGTTGTTTGAGTTGAAAAAACTTAGAGGAAGTGAAGTGTTTTAGTTACTTGGGATTGGACTTATCAGTGACTGAAACAGTAGGGTGGGTGAGAGGGCAAAGAGCTTTGAGGAATGTGTGTAAAGAGAGGAGGGCAAAGATGGTTGTTTCAGATTATAGTTTTTCATCCGAATAGTCTTCTATGGATGCGAGTCATAGACTGCAAATGAGAAGATACAGAAGGGGATGAATGTGTTGGAAATGAAATGTTTGATGGTTGATTGAGTAAGAAGTAATAGGATAAGAGAGAGGTGTGTTAATAAGAGTATGGTTGAGAAAACTGAAGAGGATGTGTTGAATGGTTTGGACATATGGAGGGAATGAGTGAGGACAGGTTGACAAAGAGGATACTTGTTTCAGAAGTGGAGGGGACAAGGAGAAGGGAAGACCAAAGTAGAGATAGAAGGACAGAGAGGAAAAGGTTTTGAGTGCTCATGGCCTGAACATGTAAGAGGGTGTAAGGCATGCATGGGAGAGAGTGAATTGGAGTGATGAGGTATACAGGAGACATCTTCCTGTCAGTTGACTAAATCAGGACTTATTAAGCAGCCAGGGGAAATTATGGAAAGGTTTATGGGGCCTGGTTGTGCATAGGGGGCTGTAGTTTTGGTGCATTATGAATGATAGGTAGAGAATTGCTGTGAGTGAATAAGGCCATCATTTCATTTGTTCCTGGCACTGCCTTGCTAATGCAAGAAATGGCGAACAAGAGCTAGTAAACCATGGTAGGAAATCAACCATGAGAGGAGCAGTCAGCCAATGCAGGAACAGTCATCAAAATTAGGATCATTAGGCCTTGGTAGGTATATTAAGCTATCAGCAAAGGTAGAAGTTATGGTAAAATCACTAAGAATTAACTAGTGTATCATACAATGTAAAAATATTCATAAGAAATGCAGAATACATATTCTTCCAGGACTCCATATTTTGCTTCAGTACATTACCTTTAGATTCATTTTTTGAAAACAGGTACTGATGGTTGCCTTGCAGGATCCAAGTGGTTGTGGAGAAGATGTTGTTAAGTTCATTAGCCGTGCTGATCATCATAGTAAGGTAATCCCTTGTGGTACAGTGATTTGCATGCATCCCTCTGCCCATATCCTGAGTTTTTTTCTGTTTTTCATGTTGGCTCATCTCAGCATAGATTTTGTGAGACATGTGAGGTGTATTATAGGGGAATAAACATTTTGTATGTAAGAACTATTTGTACTGTAAGGGGAGGGAGTTCTCTGCTTGTTTAGCCCCGTCTCATGAGCTTTCTCATGTATCATATATCTCTAAATTGCTCCATGCTGTCCATGTTCACATTTTCACCACTCAGTTTATTCCATTTATCCACTACTTTTGGATATAAAAGTACATCATTATATCTTTTCTAACGAGAGTATTGCTTAATTTCTGGTTGTTGCATTTGTTGCATTTGTGATCAGGCCACTCCTTACACTTATCTCTTCCATGATGGCAAAATTAAAACCACCAACCTCTCCTTGTAATTCGGCTCTTTTATTTCTGGTATCATATCTTTTGCCTTTCTTTGAACCCTTTCTGTTGATCGTTTGTGCTTCTTTAAGTGTGGTGACAAAACTTGAGAAGCATACTTCAGTTTTGGCTTAATTGAGGATATACACAGTTTGCTGAATTTTTCCTTTTCCATATATTTGAATGCTATTCTGATATTTGCTAGCAGACACTTTGTCTCCTTTACAATTTTCCTAAGGTTAGGAATAGTATTTACACCCAAGTCTCCTTCACAAACAAATATTTGCTTGAAATATTCATATCAAGTCCCTCTTTTTCTGTGTATCATCCTCATTACTTTACATTTACTCAGATTGAATTTCATCAGCCATGTATCAGACCAACTTTGGAAATGTTTAGGTACCTACTCTGTGTAGGTTGATGAAAACTACTTTGCTTTTCACTTATCTGATGACCATGGCATCATCCACAAACAAATTTAGGATAGGAACTCAATCCCTCTGGCAGCTCATTTACAGAGTTCAAGAAAAGCAATGGTCTCAGAGTAGAACCATGCTGCAGGCATTCTTTACCAGCCCATTGTAATTTGGTTTCTAATATTTTCTGGTATTCCAGTTAAAAATAATCCACCCATCCTTGTCTTTTGTTAAAAACAGAGTTCACATTTAATACTTTAAATCTTTTCTCGAACCCAAGCTGTCTCTCATTTGGGTACTTTTCATTGCAGTTCGTTGTCCATTTGCTTATGGATTATCTTCACCAGTACTATACCTTAAAAAGGTCTATACCCCTTCTTGTTTTAACACAGAGGCCATTCCTTTTCTTGTCTTGACAGAGATTCACTTCCCTTCTTATCATAACACACAAGGCCATCCCCTTCCATATCTTAAGACATATTTAACTCCTCTCCTTGTCATAACACAAACGCCATTCCTCTTCTTGTCATAACACAGATACCATTCTCCTTGTCTTAACACAGATTCCACTTCACTTCTTATTTTAGCACAGATTCCATTTTCCTCCTTGTCTTGCAACAAAATAAATTTCCTTCCTTAAAACATAATCCATTTTCCTCCTTATCTTAAAACAGAGTCCATTCTCTGCCTTGTCAAATTACAGAGCCTATTCCCTCCCCCCCCTTGTTTTAACATAGTCTTTTCACTTCCTTGCTTGAAAATGAATTCATCTCCTTGTCTGTAGATATATTCCATTTCCCTCCTTGGCTTAACAAAGAATTCATTTCCCTCCTTTCTCTGAATACAGAGTACATTCTCCTTATTTTAACACAGAATCCATTTCACTCTGTCTAAACACAGACTCCATCATCCTCCTTGTCGTAACACAAAGTCCATTTCCCTCCTTATTTTAACACAGAGTCCATTCCCTTCCTTTAAATAGAGTCCATACCCCTCCTTGCCTTCACACAGAATCTATTTCCCTTCTTATCTTAAAACAGAGTCCATTGCCCTCCCAGTCTTGAGAAAGAGTCCATTCACCTCCTTGTTGAAACACAGTCCATCTCTCTCCTTGTTTTAACAAAGACCTCATTTGATTCCTTATCTTACTACGGAATTCTTATACTCCCTTGTCTTAACACAATCTATTTTCCTATTCATCTAAGCAGAGAATCCATTTCTAAACACAGATTCCATTGCCCTCCTCATCTCTAAACAGAGTTCATTCCCATCCTTATCTTAAAACAGAGTCCATTTTCCCTCCATGCATTGCCACAGAATCAATTTCTATCCTTATCATAAAACAGAGTCCATTTGCCTTCTTCTTAATACAGTCTACTTCTGTCTTTGTTTTAACAGAGTGCATTTCCCTCTTTGTTTTAACACAGAATTCGTTTACCTCCTTATCTTAAAGCAGATTCCATTTTTCTGTTTGTCTGAACAGAGAGGCTATTTTCTCCTTTTCTAAATGTAGAGTCCATTCCCTTAGTTGTTTTATCACAGGGTCCATGCACCTCCTTTTCTTTACACAGATCCACTCCCATTCTTGTCTTAATACAGAATCCATTCATCTCAAGTCCATTAACTCCCTTGTCATATTACAGAGGGCATTTCTTTCCTTGTCTAAACAGTGTCAGTTTTCCTCCTCTTTTTAACACAAGAGTTCTCCAACTTCTCTAAACACAGAGTCCATTCCCTTCCTTGTATTAACACAGAGTCCATTTCCCTCCCTGTCCTAATGCAGAGTCCATTCCCCTCCTTTTCTTAACACAGAATCCATTTCCCTTCTTATCTTCAGTCAAAGTTCATTCACCTTCTTAACACAGAATTCATTTCCCTCATACTCTTAGAGTCGTTGACCTTATTATCTTAACATAGAAGCCATTTTACTGCTTGCCCAAATGCAAATCCATTGCCCTCCAGTTTTTAACAAAAAGTCCATTTCCATCCTTGTCTTAACACACAGTCCATTTCCCTTCTTATTTAAAGAGAAAGAGTTCATTCACATCCTTGTCTAATCACAGAATCCATTTCTCTTGTCTAAAAATAGACTCCATTCCCCCCATTGTTAAAAAAAGTCCATTTACCACCTCCTCTTAATGCAAAGTCTGTTCCCATCCTTGTTTTAACACAGAATCCCTTTTACTCCTTGTCTTCAACCAGAGTCCATTCACCTCTTTGCCTTCACACAGAGGCTATTTCTCTCCTTGTCTAAACATAGATGCAATTTCCCTCCCCTTTTCAACACAGAGTCCATTCACCTGTTTGTCTTAACACAAGAGTCTATTTCCCTCTTTGTTTAAACAGTCCATTCTTCACCTTGTCTAAACACAGAGTCCATTCTCCTCTTCACCTAAGCACAGAATCTGCTTCCTTCCAGTACCATCTTTATTTTAACAAGGAGTCTATTCCTTTCCTTATCTTAACACATAATCCATTCCTTTCTTTATATTAAGACAGAATCCATGTTCCTCCTCATTTTGATACAAGAGTTACTTCACCTTCTTGTCTTAACACAGAGTACATTCCCCTCATTGTCTTACCACAGAATCCCTTATCTAAAACAGGGTTCATTCAGCTCCTCGTCTGAGCACAGAGTCCATTCCCTTCCTTGTGTTGATACAAAGTTCACTTCTCTTCTTTTCTTAACATAGAGTCCATTCCCCACCTTGTCTAAACAAAGAATTTGTTTCCCTCCTTACCTTACAATTTTGATAATTTTTCTCCTTGTTTAAACACAAGTCTATTATGCACCTTGTGTTAAAATAGAATCTATTCCTCTCCTTGTCTTAACACAGTGTCCATTTCCCTCCTTTCTTAAGATAGAACCCCTCTCAATCTTTAAACAGAGTCCATTTCCCTCCTTTTCTTAAAATAGAATCCCCCATATCTTTAAACAGATTCCATTCCCCTCCCTGTCTTAACACACCATACATTTCCCTCTTTATCTTAAGTCAGTCATTTCACCTCCTTGTCTTAGCAGAGTCCAGTTCTCTGGTTGTCTTAAAACAGAGTCCATTCCCCTTCTTGTCTTAACAGAGTCTGTTATTCTCATCTTAACACAGAGATCATTCTACTGATACTTAAAACAGGATCCATTCATGTCCGTGTCTGAACAGAGTCTATTTCTTTCTTACTGTCTTGACAAATATCGATTTCCCTCTTATCCCTAAAAAAATCCATTTACATCCTTGTTTAAGCACAGTTTATTTCCCTCCTACTCTGAACATAAGAGCCTTTCTCGTGCTTGTTTTAACACATACTCTATGAACTTCCTTGTCTTAATGTGGAATTCATTTCCCTCCTTGGCAAGTACAGACTCTACCCACCCTTTGTTGTCTGAACACAGATTCTTTTGCCTTTATCTTTAAACAGAGTCCATTTCCATCCTCATCTGATTCTTGGCTCAGCGCTGAATGTATTTCCCTGTGAGTCCTTTGCATTACCACAAAATCCTTTTCCTTCCTTATCTTAAAACAGAGTCCATTCACATCCCTGTCTTAACAGAGCATCCCTTTCCTTGTTCAGTCCTTTCCTTGCCTCATTATAGAATCCATCCCCTTCCTTGTCTGACTAAGAATCCACTTCCCTTCTTATCTTAAAACAAAGTCATTTCACCTCCTTGTCTTAGAACAGAGTCCATTTCTATTGTTCTCTAAACACAGCATCCATTCCTCTCTTTGTTTTAACGTAGACTCCATTTACTTCCTCGTCTTAACTCAGAGTACATTCTCCTCCTTTTTATGACAGAATCCATTTCTATCTGTGTATTGACATAGAGTCCATTTCCCTCCTTGTCTTACCTCAGAGTCCATTTCTATATTGGTCTGAACTCAAAATCCAATACCCACCTTGTCTTAACACAAAAAGCATTTCTCTCTTCCTTTTAACACAGGGGCCATTCTCATCTATGTTCTGCCACAGAATCAGTATGCCTGATTATCTTTTTTAAATAGAGTCCATTCATCAGCTTTTCTGAACTCAAAGTCCATGTCCCTCTTTGCCAGCACACAGAGTCCATCACCCACTTGTGTTAATAGTCTATTCATCTCCTTATCTTAACACAGTGTCAATTCCCTTCCTTGTTATGACACAGAATCTGTTTTTTTGTGTACTCTCTAAAAAGAATCTGTTCATGTCCTTGTCTAAATGCAGAGTTCATTCATCTCCTTTTCTTAGCACAGTCTCCATTCAACTCCTTGTCTTAATATTTACCTTTTTACCTAAACACGGTCCATTCCCCACCATGTATTATCTTAATACAGAATCCCCCTTACATCCTTATCTTTAAACAGAGGCCATTCACCTCCATGTTTTATCAAAGAATCCTCCTTATCATAAAATGGCACCCATTTTTCTTCTTGTCTTAACACATATTCCATGCCCCTCCTTGTCTAAGCACAGAATCCGTTCTCCTCTTTGTCTTAACACAATTTCCATTGCTCTCCTTTTCGTAACAGAGTTCATTCCCTTCCTTGTCTTAACACAGAATTTGTTTCCCCTCCTTATCTTAAGATGGGGGTCCCTTTAGTTCCTTGTTTAAAACAGAGCACATTTCTCTCCATTTTTTTAATATAGAATCCATTCACATCTTTGTTTTATCACAGAATCCTTTGATCTCTGTCGTAACACAGAACCCATTATCTTTCTCGTCATAACACAGAATTCATTTCCTTCCGTATGTTAAAACAGTCCATTCCTCTCCTCTTCTCAACACAGAGCCCCTTTTCTTCCTCTTCTCAACACAGAGGCCATACCCTTCCTTGTCTAAGTTCAGAATCAGTTTCCCACTTTATCTCAAAACGAGAGTCTATTTCTCTCCCTGTCTTAACACAGACTGCATTTCCTTCATCTTGAATTAGAGTCATTTCACTTCCTTGATTTAACAGAGTCCATTTTTCTCATTGCTTGAACACAGAGTCCATTCCCCTTCATGTTTTAATGCAAATTCCATTCATCTCTGTCATATCAGAGAGTCCATCCTCCTGTCATAACAGAGAATCCATCTCCCTTCGTATCTAGAAATAGAGTCCATTCCCCTCCTTTCTTAACACTAAGTCCAGTCCCCTACTTGTCTTAACATTGAGTCTATTACCCTCCTTGCTTTAACAAAGAATCCATCTCTTTCCCTAGCTTAAAGCAGAGGTCATTCATTTCCTTGTCATAACTCAGAGTCCATACCCCTCCTTTTCTTAATACAGAGTCCATTCTCCTCCTTTTCATAGCATAGGATCCATTTCCCTCCTTATCTTTAAACAGAGTCCCTTTCATTCCTTGTCTTAACACAGAATCCATTTCCCTTATTTAAACAGTCATTTCTCATCCTTGTCTTAACACAGAATCCATTTTCCTCATTATCTTAGATTAGAGTAATTTCACTCGCTTCTTTTAACACAGATGCCATTTCTTTTGTTTTCTAAACACAGAATCCATTTGTCTGCTTGTTTAACACAGAATCCATTCACATCCTTGACTTAACACTTTGTCCATTCCCCTCCTTGTCATAACAGAGTCTATTTCCCTCTTTGTCTCAACACAAGAGTCCACACTCTACCATGTATTGACACAATCTTTTTCTCTCTGATTCATAACACAAGAATTCAGTCACCTTCTTGTCTTATCACATATGTCTTTTCCCAACTTTTCTTCATTCTATCCATCTATCTATCAGTATCTCTGATTGATGCCTGTTCCCAACTGGAACTCCCTCACTGGAGTAGCCATGGCAATATAGTCACCATAACTAGCGAACTCCAGCGCTGCTTTTTAGCCTTTAATGCCTTATGCTTAACAGGCCATTGGCAGAGGGCAACTCTAGTGCAGTGTTTGTACTGTTGCTACTGACTACTTCTATCTAAAACTCCTGCCTAATGTTCCTACCTGTTACCTCTACGTAACATTACTACCTCATGCTCCTGCCTAAATGTTCCTTCCCACTACCTCTATATACTGCCCTTACCATTTTGTCAAAATGCAGGCCTGGCATATGTTGCTCATTACAGGAAAACCTAGAGTTACAAAGAATGAGCTGTGTGAATTAAGTGTTGTCGTGTGTTATGTATGGCAAGGAGAGATGGAATGTTTGTGGACAGAATGCCAGTAGTCCACTTGTGGGGGAATCGGAAAGAAAAGACAGCTACCTGAGTTAAAAAAGTGCAACTTGACAACCACTGAAGTGCTGGCTCACTACGCAGCTGTCACTAAAACACACACACACACACACACCACACACACACGATACCCAAGCAGGTAGCACTGGTAATATACCTCCCTGGTCATTGGCTGCCTACCGTCTAATACCAATAGAGTCCATTTCCTTCCTTGTCTGAAGGCAGAGTCCATTTACCTTCTTGTCTGAGCATAAGATCCATATCCTTCCTTGTCTTAACACGGTCTGTTTCTGTCATTGTCTTTAGACAGAGTCCATTCCTTTCCTTCTCTTAACACAAAGACTATTTTCCTCCCTCCTTGTCTTACCTCAGTCTTTTTGTCTCTTTGTCTTAGCATAGAGGTCATTCTCCTCTTTCAACAAAGTCAAATCCTCTCCTTCTTGTCATAAAGAATTCACTCCCCTCCTTGTGTCAACGCTTATTCCATTTCCCTATTTGTCTTAACACAGAGTCCATTTTCCTTCTTGTCATGATACAGAGCCAATTTCCATCCTTGTCTTAACAAAGAGTTCATTATCCTCCTTGTCTTAACAGAAAATCTGTTCACCTCCTGTTCTGAAATTAAAATTCATTTCCCTCCTTTGCTCTATCGCAGAAACCATATCTCTCCTTTTCTTAGCATAAAGGCCATTTCCCTCCTTGTCCGAACTGAGATTCTGTTTCGCTCCTTGTTTAAACACAGTCTGTTACCCTTCCTGTCTTAATACAGGTAAATTTTTCTTATTTTAATGCAATCTGTTTCCCTTCATGTCTCTTCTTAACACAGAGGCAATACCTCTCCTTGTCTTACCAGAGTAATTTTCCCTCCTTGTCTTGACACAGAATTCATTTCCCTCCTTGTCTTAAAGTACATTTCCATCTTTGTCTAAAACTATAGTCTATTTCCCTCCTTGTTTTATCACAGTTTAATCCCTTCTTTAACTTAACACAGAAAAAATTCCCTCCTTGCTTTAATACAGAGTCAGTTCCCCCCCTTGTCATGACACCGAGCTTATGTCCCTCCTTGTCCTAACACAACATGCATTACCCTTCTTGACTAAACACAGAGATCATTTCTCTCCTTGTTTTAACACAGAATCCATGTCTCTCTTTGCCCTAACACATAGCCTACTTCCCTCTTTCTCTTAACATAGAGTCTGTTTCCTTCCTTGTCTTAACACAGAGTTTATTTCCCTTCTTGCCTTAAAACAGGATGTTTTCTCTTCATTCTCTTACCACATACATGGCTTAAATCAGAGTCATTAGCCCTCTTTGTCTTAACACAGAATACCTCTCCCTCTTTGTCTTTACACTGACTCCTTTCCTTTAACACAAAGTCCAATAATCTCTTTGTCTTAACACAGAATCCATTCTCCTCCTTGTCATAACAGAGAATCCATTTCCCTACATCTGTAGAAACAGAGTACACTCCTCTTCTTGGGTCTATTCCTCACCTTGTCTTGACACAGAGTCCATTTCCCACTTATATCTTTTCCCTCCTTTTCATAGGACAGAGTCCATTTCCTTCCTTGTCTTGACTCAGAGTCCATTGACCTTCTTGTCTGATCATAAGATCCATTTCTTTCCTTGTCTTAAAGTCTGTTTCTGTCATTGTCTTTACAAAGCGTCCATACCTTTCCTTTTCCTAACACAAAGACTATTTTTCTTGTCTTAATGCAGTCTTTTTAGCTCTTTGTCTTTACACAGAGTCCATTTGTCTTTACACAGAATCCACAGAATCCATAAACAGATTTCATTCCCTTCCTTGTTTTAACACATAGTCCTTTTTGCTCCTTATCATAACACAGATTCTGTTTCACTCCTTCTATGCCACTTCCTTCCTACTCTTAACACATAGTCAATTCCCCTCCTTTTCTTGACACATCGTGTATATACCTCCTTGTCTTGTCCATTCCCTTTGTTATTTTGACACAGAGTTCTTTCCCCTCATTTTCTGAAATTTCATTCCCATCCTCGTTTATACACAGCCCATTTCCTCCTTGTTTAAGCACAGAGTCCATTCCCCTCCTTGTCTTAACACAAAGTCCATTACCTTCCTTGACTAGAGGCCATTCCCTTCCTTGTCTTAAAACAGAATTCATTCCCTTACTTGTCTTAAAACAATCCATTGACTTCCTTGTCTTAAAACAGAATCCATTTCCTTTCTCATAACACAGTGTATTCCCCTCCTTGTCTTAACACAGATCTCATACTTCTTTTTGTCTTAACAGAGTCCATTTCTCTACTTGTTTTAAGACAGATTAAGCTCTATTCTTTTCATAACACAAAGTCCACTGCCTATCACACTATAACAGATGATTTATTCCCCTCCTTGTATGAACAGACTATTCTTAAACTTGTCTAAACACAGAGTCCATTCCTCTCCTTGTCTTAAGAGAGATTTCATTTCCCTTTTTGTCTTGAGATAGAGTTTAATCCCCTCTTTTTCTTTAAAAGATTCACAAATGCCTCCATTCTGCATCTGTATTTATGATCGAATACTCATGTCCCAAATCCAGTTTCATTGATAGGGGAGAACATTTTGCAGCAAGTTGACATAAAAATTGAAGACATACTAACAGCAATAAAGAGAATGAAAATGAATGAAATGGCGTGTTCTGATAGGTTGTATCCGAGGACAGTGAGAGAGGCAAAAATGAGATAGTTAAGCCCTGGACTGCCTTTTTCAATAAGTCACTTGCAACGGGCAAAATTCCAAATGTAAGGAAGTTTTTAGAGGAACACCACTTAATAAACAATGCCAAGCATGGCTTTCAACAAAATTACTCTAACAAGTCTGCTTGATTTCTTTTATGATGTAATCAACATGTATGATGAAAGTTCAGCAGTTGATATGATTTACCTAGATTTTAAAGGACCATTCATTAAGGTTCTGCATTAAAGGTTACTTGCAAAAACTAAGTTGCATAGTATTGATGGGATTGTACTTGAGTTGATGGAAAATTAGTTGAGTGGCCATACACAAAGAGTTGTGAGTAATAGTCAGGCCTCTAACTGGTTAGATGTAACAAGTGGTGTGCCACAAGGTTTAGTCTTGGGACAGGTTCTTTTTCTTAGATATATTAATGACAATGTGTTGCATTGTAAGATATCAGAATTCGCAGATGACTCTATGCTGGGAAGTTAATCTACAAATAAACTTGAATGTCTGCAGCCACAGGCTGACATAGATGAACTTATGGACTGGGCTCTTAAGTGGCAAGTGAATGTTATCAACAACTGCAATGTTTTACATATTGGTAGTATAAACAAAAAGGTAAGCTATGGTATGAATTTTCTTGAATTGCAAAAGGTAAATGAGGAAAAAGACATGGGAGTAGTAATTATTGGTGACCTACAACCAAGTAAGCAGTGCATAGAAGCATTGAAAAGAGTGAACAAGATTCTTGGATTAATGGGAAAGACTTTTGCATTTAAGTCCAGAGAAATTCTCCTTAATCTGTACAGTTCATTGATTTGTCCTCATCTTGAATATTGATTACATTCATTTTAGGTCACCCACCTTGCATAAAGACAGACAGAATGGAGAGAGTACAGTGTCGAGGTACCAAGATGATTCCCGTTTTGAGAAACAAATCCTATGAGAGCCAACTAAATAGCTGGAACCTAAATAGCTTAGAAAATTGGTTAAGAGGTGTTATAATACAAGTATTCAAAATAATCAAAGGCTTTGATAATGATGATCTCACAAGCTACTTAAGACTTGATTCATGAAATTTCACTCGTCTATATGTTTTACCTTGAATTCAACAGAATAGTTAACATATGGAGTGATTTCCCAGTTAGAGTGGTTGAAAGCAGTACTGTAGATATGTTTAAGAATACGATAAAGAATATTTTACTTTAAGTCCATGACACATTATTTTTACCTCCTTAGTCACATTGATAGTTTTCAGTTTTTTAAAGTATTTGCATGCCTTTCAAATTTTACCACACTAAACTGTGAGTTTCTGATGTCTTCCACTATTACAAGTAGCCTCAAAGAGACCCAGTGGTCTGTTGCCACTTGAGTTCCTTTGTATTTTAAACAGGGAGGCCTTATTCCCCTGTGTCTTAATACATGTAGGTTGTAATTGGTAGGCAGCCAATGACCGGGGAGATATATTACCGGTACTACCTGTTCGAGTATTGGGGTGATTAATGATGGCTGGGTTGTGAGCCAGCACTTCACCGGTTGTCAAGCTGTACTCCTCTGACCCAAGTAGCTGTCTTTTCTTTCTGCTTCACCCACATGTGGACTTTTTGCATTCTGTCTACAAACATACAATCTCTCTTTGTCACACATAATAGTTGGCAACACTTAACTCATTCTACTCATTCTTTGTAACTCTAGATTTTCCTTTGATGAGTACTATGTGCTAGCCCTGCCTTTTAGTAAAATGGTGGGAGCAATAGATAGAAGTATTAGGTAGGAACATTTAGGCTAGAACACTGGGTAGAAACATTAGATAGAAGTAGAAGACAGGCACATTAGGCAGGAGCATTAGGTTGAAGTAGTCATTAGTAACATTAGGTAGGAGCCTGCGGAATCACTGCACTAGAGTTGCCCTCTGCCAGTGGCCTGTTAAGGGTGAGGGACTAAAGGCTAAGGAGTGGCACCGGAACTCATTAGTTATGGAGACTATTGCTGTGGCCACCCCTTGAGGAAGTTCCAGGAGGGAACAGGCATAAGAGATATAGATAAATCTTAATATCAATATATAGATATATCTTAATGCAGAATGTATATCCCCTCTTTGTCTAAACAAAGGGTTCATTCTCATCATTGTCTTAACACAGATTCCATTACCCTCCTCTTAACACAAAGTCCATTTCCCTCTTTGTCTTACCACAGAAAACATTCCCCTTCCTGTCTTAGCACAGACTCCATTTCCCACCATATTGTAACACGGTCTATTCCTATCCTTGTCTTAACACGGTTTCCATTCCTCACCATATCTAAAGATTGTGTTTGTTTTCCTCTTTCTCTTAACTTAGAGTGTATTTCCCTCTTTGTTATGATACAGAGGCCATTTCCCTTCTTGTTTTAACATTGAGGACATTTCCCTCCTAGTCTTAACACAGATTACATTTCCCTCTTTTAACTCAAAGGTGATTTTTCTCTTAGTCTTAACACAGAATACATTTCCCTCTTTATCTTAACACATACTCCATTCCCCTTACTTAAAACAGTGTCCATTCCCCACATTTTTGTAACGCGGAATCCATTTCCTTCCTTAACACAGAATCCCTTCCCCTCCTTGTCTAATAGATTCCATTTCTTTCCATGTCTTTATAAGAGTCCATTCCCTTCCTTGATTGGACTCATAGCCCAGTTCTCTTTTTGTCTCATACAGATTCTGTTTAAGAAAATATATGAAATATTATCCAGTATGTATTTGTCTCATGGTACAATATCCATTTCTACCAATGTTTCTGTTTACAGAGCACTGCACTACTTTCATGAGACATTATGTAACATATCATCCTTGAATGTATAACAAGTGCACTCTGATGTGCCACATAATGAGAATATTTGTAGTTTCTTTTTGAACTCTATGAAAATTCGTTTTTTAGATACTTGTGCATAAATTTATTCTTTTGTATGTCAGTCAGTATTTGTCTTGTAGGTTGCTTTCACAGAACATTTCCTGTATATAGTTACTTGATTTCAGTACATTTCTTAGGTTGTCTCCATCAAGTCATCCTCACACATTTATGCTGTAACCCTATTTTTTCACCTTAGTCTTTTTCTCTGTTTACCCACACATTTTTCATTCATATACTGTTTTGCATTTATATTCTTCATATTCCTTGTCTTCATATATCATACTACTTTGTTATTACAGTACAGGGCTAAACATTTTTGAGCTGCTCAATTAACAGTGTTGCTTGGTCCACTTTTATCCTTGTTTCTCACATTATTCAGTCTTGAAATTTCACATTTTCTTTTCAGAAAATCTTCTGTGGTTAGTGTGGATTTGCTTGTTTTTTATTCTCAATATGCCTGCTCCCATTTTTGCACTATAGTGGGGTAGCACTGGGAACATATGACTAATTCTGTAAGTAAAAAGTTCCGCTTGGCTCATTTTTCTGTTCCCTATTCTAGAAAGTTAATACAGGAAGAGAGGATTTCTGGCCCTCTACTCCTACTCACTCTCAGTCGCTTTCTGTAGTATGCAAGAGATGCATAGATAATATTCTTTTTCCCCAGTCTGCAGGGGATTCATATTTAGAGTAGAAATATTGGACAGCGAGAAATAAGAAGGTGAAAAGAGTTACAGGAAAGAGGGAGAAATATTAAAAGCAGTATACAGATGGCTTTGTGAAACAGCATGGTCTTGTGGGTATATGTCAAAAGGATGATGGCATATACATAAGTAACCTGAAGGGTTGCAGAAGAGGAGACTGATGGTAAGATGGAGGAATGGAGGAAGAAAATATGGGTAAGAGAGAGATATTAGCTCTTTGGAGTCTAAGGAGTACTTTGTGCAGTGGCAGTATGGTAACCAATAGGGTAGAAGATGCTGCCCTTGTGAAAAGTGAAAAAAGAAGCTTAAAATTGGGGAAACTTAAGTTTCAGTACCTCAAGGGGATACTCTAGTTTTACTAGAGTGTCAAAGTCTCACCCTGCCTTCTCGTATTTACCTCATTAATACATCACTTAGGGGTGTAACTGAAGGTAGAGGTGTTGCCCAGCTCCATCAGGGCAGTCCTTTTAGATTTATACAGACACCTGAGGTGTGCTGTCATTTTTTAGTTTTTTGACAATTTTGGGGCCTCATTGCTTCTGAAAACACTGCACTGGAGTAGCCCTCTGACAGTGACCTATCAAGGGTAAGGCACAAAGGGCAAGGAAGTGGCACAGGAGTCTATCATCTAAGCTGAGGATTAAAAGAGATGAGTGCATGAGGGTGATGGGACTGAAATAGAATGGAGTGACTGGTGAGAGTTTATGGAGGGATCTTGTGGAGAGATTTAGATATTTTACTTCGATGTGCTGGGGATTGGGGAAACCCATATCCTTGGGCATGGTGTGTGGAGTGAAAATGGAAATGAATGCAGGTATGGAAGGGCATAGAAGGAGGTATGGTATGGACAGGAATGAGTGAAAATTATCGGGGAAGAGGGAAAGAAGGATGTGGAATTCTTCTATCACTAAGAGCGTGGGAGGGTGTTAAAGAGCATGGATGGAATGGATCAGGAATAATGTGGGTGAAAGGAAAGTTTGGGATTGTGAGATATGCATAGGTATGTGTATATGCACCTGTGAATATGAAGACTGTACAAGATAAGGATGAAATGAAGCTTAACCGGAGGAATTTGAATGACTGTATAAACAGTTTTGAGAATGAGAGAAGTGCGGTCATATTGGGTGATATGAATGTAAAAGTGGGATGTGATGATATTGGTGTGATAGTTGGTAAATGGGGAGTGCCTGGAGTAAATGAGAATGGAAGTTATCTTGTGGATACTTGTGCTGAGAGGAGTTTAATCCTTGCAAACACCTTTTATCAGGACTAGATGATCTTCACATATACATGGATAAGGAATGATGGAAGAGAAGAGCAAAAGGTTTTGATTGATTATGTGACAATGGATGAAAGATTGAAAAAGGCCATGCTAGGTGTTAGAGTGGGTGACTCTGACCATTTCACAGTTCTTGTGGGGATGAGGATCAGGAAAAAATGGAGGTATGGTGTAAGGAACAATGGAGAGGTAAAAGTGTTGGCAAGCAAGATGATGAATCAGGAAATATGCAAGGAGTATGAAAGGAAGGTAACTGAAAGTTTCGATGGAAGTGCATTGAATGTATGGGTGCAGTCATGTGTGAATGAGGTGTTTAAGATATTTAGAGAAATACTATTAAAGGTTGTAGAATTAGTAGTTGGATACAAGGGCATGAGATATAGGAATAAAAAGGGCAGCGCATGGTAGACAGAAAAGATTAGAAATGCTGTGAAAGAGAAGGAAAGGGCATATGGTAGATTGTTCAATAGGAATGTATCAGTAGAAGTTCAGCAAAGGAAGAGGGAAGAATATAAGATATGTTAGCGGGATGTAAAGAAAGATTAGATAGAGATTTTTCTTGAGTTTACATGAGAAAGACAGACAACAGGAGGCCTGATTCGCCCACAACTGGGTTGTCTGAAAAATTAAAGGGGTTTCATTTGATAAGAAAATGTAATTCTGCTCAGCAGTTTTTTTAGCTATCACAGACTCCCTGCTGCTGCACTTTAGCCTTTTACTGTCCCTGTTACTGCTGTCATATTAGAGAATTTCTGTCATTTTTCTCAGAGTACCCCTGAATTTATAGAATATTTGTCTAAATGACTTTTGAAGGTATTTATAGTCTTTACATTCATTACATCTGACGGTAACTTATTCCAGTGCTCAACACACCTATAGAAAAAGAAGCTTTTTCCCACATCCATTTGTCCTGGTAGCTGTATTTTCTTGTATTTTGAAAACATGTTCATGATTTATGTTATTGAACTTGTTCAGAATTTTGAATACCTGGATTTAAGTCACAGTGATGAGATCCAATCTTTTTAGCCTCTCTTCATATGCCAGATTTCTAAGGGATGATATCAACTTTGTTGTGCGTCTTTGTACTTTTTCTAATTTTTCCTTGTCATTTTTTGTAGTTTAGGGCCCAAACCTGGACTGCATATTCAAAGTGTGGTTTTGCTAGAGAAATATAAAGTTTTAGAATTTTTCTGGTGTCTTGTAATCTGTTCCTGGCTATGAAACCTAACATTTGGTTATCTTTTTTACATGCTGCTTAACACTGTTTAGTAGTTTCCAGGTTGTTATAATGACAACTCCAAGGATCTTTTCTTCATTTACTTTAGTTAGAGAGTTTCCAAATAGTTTGTAGTTGTAATGTATATTTTTGTTTCCAAAGTGCATAACTTTTCACTTGTCTCTTGTCTGTGTTAAACTTCATTTGCCATCTGTCTTGACTCTGCTAGTAAGTTAAGATATCTTTGAATCATTTTGCAGTCCTGCCTGTTTACAGCTCTACCTCTGAATTTAGTATTGTCAGCTAATTTGGAGATCTTAGATATGAGACCAAGGCCTAGGACCGACCCCTGTGGCACAACCTTTGTTGTGTTTAACCAATCTTAGGCTTCGCTATTTGATATTACACTGCTTTCTCCTGGTAAGCCAGTCTCTGAACCATGTACAGAGTTCTTCATCAGTTCTTTGTGCTTTGAGTTTATGTAAAAGTCTCTTATGAGGTACTTTATTGAAAGCCTTTTGAAACTCTGAATATACTACATCAGATGGTACTTTTTGTCCCTTTTCTGATAAATAACATTGAAAAATTCCAGCAAATTTGTTAGGCAGGATCTTCTATTGTGGAAACTGTGTTGATTGTCTGATAAAATTTTGTGATATAGAGATGTGAGTTTCATCTTGTATTATTTTTTTCCATCATTTTACCTAACACAGATGTAAGGCTAATTTTGCTGTAGTTCAAGGCACACTTTTTGTCTCCTTTTTAATATATAATAGTAACATTTGTTAGTTTCCAGTCAGTTTGCACCTGACCATCTGATAGAGATTTGTTGATTTTTTTTTTTTTTTTAGCTGTGTCCTGACCTTTAAAAATCTTGGAGCTAAGATATCTAGGCCGTTGGATTTGTTATGATTTAATTGGTTCAGGTATTTAAGTTCTACAGAACTCTTTATTTCTCTAACCTTCAGCTCTTCTTCATCAGATCCTTGAAACATTTTCATTTGTTGCAGTATTTGTGATGTTTCTTCAATTGTAAATACAGAGTTAAAGGAACGATTTAGTATGGTAGGCATTTCCTCGTCGTTAGTAAATAACATGTCATGTTAGTTTCATGATGGTCCATTCTTTCTTTTACTGTCTTCCTTTGTCTTATGTGTTTGAAGAATTCCTTAGGATTATTCCTAACTTTCAAGGAAATTCTTTTTTCTTCCTCACTTATACTCTGTCTTATGACCATCTTACACTCTCTTTTGATTTTGATTAATTCCTAGCAATTTTCAGCAGTTCCCATTGATTTGAATTTCTTATACATTTTCTTCTTTTGACAAATTAGTCCCTCTGTTCTCCTATTCATCCATGATGGTTTTGAAATGTTGCAAGTTCTCTTTGTAATTTGTGGAATATGTTTATTTTCAATCTTGAGTAGTGTGTTTTTAGAATTATTCCACATTTCCTTTACTGTGTAAACATCAAGAAGTTTTGTCCCACTGATACTGCAAATTTTGTGTCTGATATTTTCAGAATTTGGTTGCCTGTAATTTGAGATCAAGAATTTGTTGTTATTTATTTCAAAACCTAATTCTATCTCTAATCTAATCAAACTGTGATTGCTATTGGACAAACTGTCACCTACTTTGCAAGTGTTGATTAAGTTTGTGCCACTGGTAAGGACAAGATCAAGAATGTTTTTACCTCTGGTTGGTTTTTTAATTAACTTTTAGAAAAGCATCTTCAATCAGTTCCGTTAGTCTCATTCCCTCTCAGTCATCTGTTAATGTGTTTCAGTTTATGTTTGGACTGTGGAAGTCTCCTACTATTATAACTGCTTTATTGTTTACTATAGTTTTGATTTCATTGTAAAGCATCTTAACGTCTTTTTGTTCGAGCGTTCTGTGAATAACTCCGAGACATAGTTTACTTTTGAACGTGTTGGTAATGTCGATATAAAGGGAGTCATAAATGTGTGTCTACTTTGCTTATCTTAATAGCACTTAGATTATTATCATCAGTGATCAGAACTCCACCACCTACCCAGTATAAGTGATCTTTCGTAAATAGTTTGTGTCTGGGTATTGCTTACTCAGCATTTAAGTGTTTTTTCTTAGAGTTTACCTGTTTCTGAAATTGCAATGATTTTTGGTTTTTCATAACTGCGTAGGATGTAAGTTCATCGCATTTCATAATGATGTTCTGGGCATTTGTGTATATTAAACATATTTTCTTTGGAGTTGATTTCTGGACTGAATTTGCCTTTTTTTTAGTCAGTATACGTGTTTGTATTATCACTGTTAATGTCAGTGTGTGCAGCAGCAGGAGAGAGATGATTCTTCACCTGGTTTGGGTTCACTGCCTTACTCTGACCCTTCCTGAGCTGGACCTACCAGTCTTGCTCCTAAAAGTTACCTGAGAGTTGACCTGTAGCTGTGCTAACCCACTGCTTATACAGCCTGAGTTGTCCTCAACTGATCTAATTTGACTTTGCTAATTCCTCTGCCTGTGAGATCACCGCTAATCCCCGAGGATCCTTACCACCAAAGTTCCATCCATCCTCTACCTATCCTTATAGTGGTCAAAGTGGATGCCTTCTTCCTCAGATCCCCCTTCACATTCAGATTCCCCCCACACCAACTCAGCTCCCTCAGCTACCCCTCATTTTCCCCTATTCTCCTTGTTCCTTCATTAGCTTGACCATTATATGCTCTTCTGAGTAGTTTATCTCTTATTAAGAAAAAGGCATAATGTTCTCATCTAATACTCTGCCAAAGTGGGCTTTCCCTATTCCATTTAAGTGAAGAACATCCCTTGCGTACAGAGATCTATCATGACTAAAATGGTCCCACAGGTCCATACTATACACACTATCCTCCTCCCTATAGAGAGCTTCAATTCTTCTGTTTATCCTCAGCTCTGCTAAGGGTACAGGAATCAATGTCATGCCTTAACAGCATTCCTGATATTATGTATAAGCTTTCTACGACTTTCTTTAAACTTGCTAATAAGTTCCTTATACTTCGCTGATATTTCTTCTGATCTCCCATTAACTGCATTGTTCGCCCCCATCAGAACAACAAAAATCACATCCTCAGGATTGTTTGAGACTATGTCATTGAGGTTATCTAGGATGTGTTCTATCCTAGCACCTGGATAAGACAAGTTCTTCCTATTTCTATCCTTTGCACATAATTCATGGTCCTGATGTCTGACTATAGAATCCCCGACCAGATTGATGCTGCGATCATCCTGTACATCATCATCTAGTACACTATACCTATCGTGAGTGGAGAGTTCGTTGTTAGTAGGTTGTTCAGTAATGCAGCAACACATTTTCCTTGCAGGTTGGAAGGTGGAAGTATCTTCCAACTTCATCTCAACAGTTGCTATCCTACTGTGTAAGCTATCTACCCTAGATGATATACCTATATCTGTTTCCTGTATTGCAACTGCTTTTGCCACCAAGAACCCAGCTTCTTCTTCCCATCCTTTCATCCTAACATCTAGTTTCCCCAAGGCTTCACTGATTTTCCTAACACCTACCGAAAGCCTATCAAACACATCACAGAACAAACAAGAAGTGTACTCACCTTCTTCTCTGAGGAGAAAATCCCTGGTGAACTCCTGGTGGTATCTAGGGCAGGCAACACAAGAAGGTGAAGCCATCTTGAAGGATTTCACTGAGATTCAAAGTGTTTCAGTAAGATTAAGGTGGGTCACTAAGCAGCACACAAAAAAACATGTTTGAAACTGGGTCGGTGAGTGCATCACTGGAGGACATCTATCATCAACATGGGTTGTTGTGATTATAAGAAACTGGAACGAAAGGAGGTGAAAAAGGAAAGAGGTTGATGTAAGAGGAGAAATCTTAATGTGAGAAGTAAGGAAGGAGAGTTGCTGAATCAAAAGGAGAGGAAGTGAAATGAAAATGGAGAGAGTATTTTGAAGAACTAATAGATGTGGGAGAAGGAGAGGCAGCAGTTGTTCCATGCATGGGTATGGAGGGAAGAGGATACAAGTGCAAGGGCCAGTAGCAAAAACAGGAAGGTAAGAAGAGCAAAAATGAGGCTGAGGGTAAGAAAGGCACCTGGAATGGATGGGATTACAGCTGAAATGCTGAAGTATGGAGGAGAAAATGTGATAGAGTGGAAGCATCTGATATGAAATGCACCACAGAAACTGAAGGTTGTGCCTAAGGATTGTGTGAAAGCTTTTATTGCTCCTTTATTCAAAGGAAAAGGGGCTAAGTATGAACGTAGCAATTATAGAGGAATAAGTCTGTTAAGTAAACCAAGAAAAGTGTATGCAAGAATGTTGACTGATAGAGTGATGCAAGTGACTGAATGCAGTATCACCATAACACTGTCATGAAGATGACTGTGGGAAAGTATCAAGTGAAAGGTAAGAAGCTGTATGCAGCTTCTATGGATCTAGAGAAAGTATGCGACATAGTTGAGTGGATATAGGAGCTTTCTTATGTAAGTTTGGTGGTATGGATTGGGAGATAAGGAGAGAGCAGTGCAGGGTAGAAGAATCATTGGTTTCCTTAATAGAACAATGGAGGGCAGAGGTATAAGTATAGAGGTGAAGAAAGGATTAAGTTACAGCATATTTCTTCCATCTCGGATATGTGCAGCTATGCAGTCAAAAGTGGACATGAATGAGCCACAGAAGTCAAGAATCCAGGCTGTGGATATGATCTGTTTGAAAGAAGCATTTGGTATGACTAGATGGCATGAAGAAAGAATTGAGGGGTGTATGACGGATTTGGTATAGTAGGGATATGCTAAGGGAATGAATTGTGGAGTGGTAGAATGGGTGAAATAGTGATACTTTGAGGTGGTTTGGACATGTGGAAGGATGCAAAATGGAGGTTTACAGTAAGTGTGTATGACAGTATGATCAGAGGAGTTAGTGTGAGAGAAAGACCACCTGTAACATGGGGAAATATTGTGGAAGAGTGATGAAGAAAAATGGTGGATGAATGCATGGAAAAGTGTATGTGAGGGAGGCATGTATGGACTGGAATAAGTGGAGACTTGCCATAGCTACCCCCTTGATGGGAGTTCAGGGAGGAAACAGGCATCATCAGAGATATACATAGATAAAACTAAAATAACCGTTATATGATACGAGACTGAATCGACTCTAATGAACCACATTGTAGGAGAGGAGAAAGAGGGAACAGTAGAAATTTGCAAAATTATGGAAGGCATCTATAGCTCAAAGTTCTTTCATGAGAATAGCAACAACTTAAAAGGTAATGACCACAAGTTTCTTTAAAGAAACAAAGTACTAAAAACATTAGTTGTGGACCTCAGGAAATCATACAGTAAAAATGTGGGCTCCTGGAATAGACTGCCAACTGAAATGATCAACTCTACCTCTTTAAACCTATTTATGATTACTTTGATGAACTAAATACTCACAGATAGTAGAATTATTTTTAATATGCGAAAAGTTTTAGGGAGGAACATAAAAAGCACCTATAGGTGCATAAAGTCTCGTTTATTTATACTGGTAAGTTTTCCGTATTCATATGATAACGATAATTGAGCTTTATATTCTCTTTAATTAAAAGAAAGCTATCTAACTAAGCATGCTTATTCTCTTACCTGTTTCGGAAAGCGTTATAGAAACCCAACTTCACTTGTAATTTGTAAATCGAATTATGTCAGTGCACACACTTTTTGATATTTTATTTTCTTTTGTAGGTAAGTTAAGTTCATTTGAATGTTTAAACTGCCATAATTCCACACTTTGAAGGAGAATTACAGAATAAGCAAATTAGTACCGCATAGTAATATTAGTAGTCACGTATCCCTCGCTGGGTCAGGCCTCCAGCGATTGTCATTTGTTTTGTTTCAAATGTATACAAACATGGCGTCCACGTCGCTGTCCCTCAGTGTGAGTTATTTACAATTGTTATAATACCGTATGGGAATACATTTTAAAGGTAGTACATTAATAAGAGTGACATGTAGAAAGATACAGTCACATGTTATTAGTATGCGGTTGTGTCGATGTGTTGATATTTGGGGTCAGTTTGTAGGTAGGTGTGATGAAATTTCGTAGTTAATTTATTCGGTGATTATCTCGGCATTGGTTATTTTGCCGACTAATTGGTTCATGTGTGCTACACTTATGTTGTCGGCTAGTTGTTTTCGATGGAATAAGTTTTATTGTCTTCGCTGGTCAAACGTTGTTTTCCCGATTCTGAAGAGGTAGTGTTAAGCACATAGTACCGATTTCTAGTTTCACTTTTAATCGAGCTTAAGTTGGTAAGGTGTGATCGACTGATGAGTTAGCAATCTTTTCTTTGGCAAAGCATTAAGTTAACCATCATATGTGGTGTTTCCTTCCCAGAGCAATCACATTACAGCCATGGTTGTTTCATGATGCCTTTGAGGGTGGCATAATGTATAGAAATGTATTTCAAAATATTAGCTATTTTCTTAGGGAGTTAAGATATTGGACTTACTGCAAGTTGTATGAAATTGCCAATTTCCTTTTGAATCTCATATGTAAAACATTCATTTTCTGACTTCTTTGTTATAGCTTGAGATCTGAAACAAAATGTCAAAAGTTTGTTGGTCAGAAGTCTCGAATAGAGATGCCACATTGATAGGTTTGATATATCAAGTTTTTCATGGCATCTTTGTTGCTGCTGTAAGGAATGACTTAAGAGTGTTGTATTTTACTTTTGTTCACTTTAAAACTATCATTCTATGTCAATTAATGTTTTAGTGGTAGGATCACGAGGGAATGAGAAAATGTGTAGTCGAACAAATTGGTAATAATGTGGAAATCAAACAATATGCACATTTAACATTAAAGTTGCATTGTTGAAGATCTTAGTATTGTGATGTATTCTTACAAAAAAACAAACAGTATTCCACTGATCTTCAACCATGTTCTATTGTTTGGTTGGCAATGTAATGGTGAGCTCAAATGTCTAAAGAGATATCAGAATTTGACCTTGTGCGGGTGAGATCTTGTAAGTGTTAATTCGAAGCCTAAGTTAATGTAGATATCTGAATTCACCCAACAGGTATGGAAACCTCAGATTTTTGGCCTCAAACATTATGAGGCACAACAGCATTCTTTGGAATACACAAGTAATATAGAATGAGACATTTCTACATTGCAGGACATATGAAACAAATAAAGCTCTAAAGAAGCCAACCAATGCTAGGTGAATGTTTTTGGTCAGCTGTCTGTAGGAAGGCCATTTATCTAATGACTACGCAATGCTAAGACATCAGAAAATGGCATCAGGATGCCAAAGGCGTCCCTCCTATTTGTGTACTTTTTACAAGATTTTGACAGAAGTGATATGAATACATCACTTAAACTGTCCAGTGTTGATTTTGAGTGTTTTTTCTCTACGATTTTCCTTGTTTTAAAGCCCTCTCCACTTTACAGAAACTTAAGATATATGGAGTTAGTGCTACATCTAAAATCCCACATCCAATATAACCACAGCATACTGTAATGATGCATTCCTGAAAACTTTGTTGATTTCAGTCTTCCAGAAGATGACATATTTCAATTAGCAAATTATTATTTGTACTGCTGAATGCTGAGGATTGCAGCACTTGTCATGCTGATTACGCTCATGTATATGTGGATGCATGGTGGTTGAGATCAGTGCAACATTCATAGTTAAATACCATGTCCATTATATCAATGTACCACATGTCCAACAGATATTTTTAACAAAAAAGTGATCATAAGACATCCCTGGTAATGAATCTCAATCAGTTAAATCATGAAAAAACAATGGGCATTTTACAACCATGGATACTGTACCAACATAGTGTGTAAACCCAAATGTGGGCATGCTATTCATAATGCAACAAAAAAAAAAAAAATGGGAACTCAGATGCTGGTGTGGTAAAATTACCCCAACATGTGGAGTAAAACCAACCATCACCAATGGGTCAGACATTTGAGAAACAGCTGAGTCCACCAGGCCAGTCAAGTTTTATAAGAGAGCACTGATAAAGACAAAGGTATGCACTTCACAAAACACACTGCTTTCCAAAAGCAGGATTTGAAACTATCACATGTGTGGGAGTTGGGTTAATTTACCAGCTCCCACACAAGTGGTAGAGATTTGTATCCTGGTGTAGAGGGCATTATGTGTTCTATGAAAAGCTCACTGATTTCTTTATATTCATGTTTGATAGATTTAGCATGACTAGAAATTTAAAGTAGATTATAGCAGACTATATACAACAATCAGTGATATGAAAGTAGATGATAGCAGACTATGTACAACAATCAGTGATATGATTCATACTGAGATGGACTCAACAAAAGTATAGTTGCTTATTATTTGGAGTTCATTCTCATCAAAGAACTCATTACAAAAGAGATTACATTTCCCTTCTACTGGAAATAGCATAATCTTAGGCTGCTGGAGCCTTTAGTGGTGTCTTGGTATCACCAGGTTTCTTTTATAGAAATTGGTCTTAGGTTGATTATAAATGAAATAGATACACTGTGGAATTTATAACAGTATTGACAATATAAGGTTTCAAATTTTACTTTGGCAGTTTCATCATTTAAGGATCTCAAGTGTCCCAGAAGCTATCAGAGTTAACCAGAATGCCTGAGATTTTGATTTTCATTGTAGAATTAGTCAGTGAAGTCTTTCCTAAAGCTGTAGCCCATTGATTTGTTGGTATGCACAAACTAGAGTTCTAGCCTTACCAATAGGAAAGATCTTGACTGCTGTTAATGTCAAGAAGGACCTCAAGAATATATCTTTTCTGTACTTGGGTGATGATATAAATGTACTCAAAGTTCAGCTGTATTTTACTAAACAATGTAGGGAAAGGCCATAGATGTGGTGGGAACAGTCGATACGTTACCTGTGTGAAGTTTGCAGAGTTGACTCGTAAGGGGAATAGATTGGCTGTGATTATTTTTTGGGATCACTCCTTTGCACCTATGCTGGGGTTGAGCTCCCTAGAGATAAGTGGTATTTTACCCTTTATTCTGGGGAAATGTTTAGGGATGCCATACCAGCTTTTGAATGCTGTTTTTATTTTCATTATTTTATACATTGATTGCATGGTCAGTAGCCTCATTTGTTTCTGGTGAATTCCATTCTGCATGTTATTCACACTGTTGGCAAAAGAATGAAGCGCAGGACTAATACAATACTGATTTTTAATACAATTTGCCCTTGGAGGTGACTTTCTCCATTTGGAGGTTATATGCCACAGTAGTAATATATCTTTGACAGTGAAATGACTATTGTTCTGACATTAACTGTCTTTGAAATTTGTGACCTGGGATGCCTTGCTACACTCAAATATCAGCTGGACATATCACAATTATTGTGTGCTGCTTTGAAAAACTGGATGTACTATGACTGTTCTACATATTGCAGTGTTCATGTCCACCGTCTAATGCATTGTGCATGATTAGTGAGCAAGTTTGATTCTGTCATTATAATCCACAGTAGCTGATATTACAACAAACCTTTGATATAGCAATTACAGCTTTACATGTCAGGGGTAATAACAAATGGGCAGTTAGAATCAAATTCAGTTTTACACACACCTGAAACTTAAAAGAAACTGAAAATAGTATATAGCTGGTGACAGGTCCAGTAGGTTAAACCTTGCTATGAAAATATCTGAGTTGTGTGTGCATTTTTATGGATCTTGTTACCCTCAAGGATTTCATTGCATGTTAGTACTTGGTTTGGCCAAAAAGCAAATGACCATGATTATCTTAGAAGACGTATGAAGGCTGGTTTAAAACCTTTACAGGGATTGGAATGCTGATAGTATGGACAAAACTGCCATCCCTTCAGCAAATCACACTTTTTTTTTTATCAAGTTTAACTTGGATAAGAGTGATTATTAAGTACTAGTGTATGCTGATTGCTGGCACATATGGGATAGTCAGCATAGTAACTTTTGACCTTTTTGGTGCTGAATCATTAGCAAGATAACTTTTAATGTACTGTTGAGAACCAGCTGGCAAAATAACATTTGATCCACTAGTGCCTACTAGCCAGCAAAATAGTTTAATTCAAATGCTAATTGGTCAAGTGAATGATGACTTAAAAGTGGTAAGGGAAATCATATCAATATATTGGTATTTGTTTTGATGCTGGAGAACTTTGTTCTACCTGTAATAATCAATTTAAAAAATGTTAGGTTATTTAGGGTATGGTAGGTGTTTTGGCATAGTATTGCCCTCAGGACATAGAGCCTTCAGCCTGATCTAGTAAGTCAAGAAAGTGTTTGCCTTCTTTTCCCATAGAGATTTCTGATTCCAATGCACCATTTCAGTAGTTGGCTCTGGCAGAGTTTGGTGTTTGTACCAAGCTTGTTTAAAGGTGCTTGAATTCTATTCTCCTTACATTTGTCCTCTGTACCTCTGGAGTTCAGTTTCAGTTGTTCTCAAAAACATCACTTCCATAGTCTTCAGTGCGGAGAAGTATGAGTTCACTATTAAACAAGCTATCAGAGGTTAGTCACTTAATCTTAGATTTCCTGGGTAACTTCTAAGAGATTACCATATTAGGTATTTAGTTTTGCTTTTGGAGATTTAAGCGTGTAACTGTGCTAGATGGATATTTGCGTGAGCCAGGCAGTTCCTGAAAATGAATATTTACACATCTTTAGCACCTCTGTTGTGAGGTTACCCAGTGATTGCTGAGGTGGCAGTTTGCAATATCTCCCCTACAGTTTGTCATCCCCCAGCTATGCCATTGACAGCACATTCACATGACTTTTTAGGAAGGAGACCCAGCAGCCTGTAGGTAAATTTAGAGGACCAGGCTGAAGTGATCCTGAATAATTTGACAGTGATCATGTGAAAACACATTTGCATGACCTTACGAGAAAGGAGATTAAGTGGCTTACAGGTAGATCCTAAATTATTTGGCAGTGATCTGTCTTTGGCTTGTATGAAGAGTGATTTCATGGACATTGACTTAGCATTGAGAGTTGAGATAAATAGTGATACATGTACAATGAAAATTGACAATCAGGCTTTACTCCTGAACTTTTTGGTATATTGTGCTGAAACATTTGCAAAACATCTGGATATGATCAGAGTGAAAAAAGTGAATGAATTAAACATCTGATATCAATATCTTTAGAATTTCAAAGTTATTTATGTTTTATAACAACTTGAAAAATTTCATATCACAGGGTTGGAAAGGAAGCATAAGTCAGGAGTTAAAGGGTTAAGAGAGATTCATTTAGTTTTTGGGCTGCCAGATAATTTTAAGTACAATATTACTAAAGTCTTTATTTGAAGTGTATAGATCACAAAGGCATCCAGTTTAAGATATTTATATTTATGTTGCAAATTTGACCTAT
>JAUUDY010187360.1:0-22223 GCA_032361765.1 Panulirus inflatus
CATGTACCTCAATATCAACCAAATGAGTCAACCTCCTTTACACAAATAGTATATGTGCTTCATGATCCTCCAGGTGAGTCATCTGCACTTACACGGGAAAAAAAATGTGCCTCATGATCATCCATGCGAGTCTTCTGCCCTGGAATGGACAACGCATGCCTCAGGATCCTCCAGGTGTGTCATCTATCTTTACATAGAAAACACAGGTGCCTTATGATTCTCCAGTCATCTGTTCTTACACGGAAACATATTTGCCACTTGATCCTCCAGGTGAGATATCTGCCCTTACGCAAAAAAAAATAAAATGTGCCTCATGATCCTCCTGGCGAGTTATGTACCATGGGATGGACAACACATATGGCTTATGATCCTCCAAGTGAGTCATCTGCCAAAACACGGACAACGCATGCGCCTCAAGATCTTCCAAGCGCGTCATCTATCCTTACGTAGACAACACATGTGCCTCATGATCCTCAAGGTCAGTCATCATTTCTTACATGGGCAACAGATGTGCCTCATGATCCTCCAGGTAGGTAATATGCCCTCACACGGACAGCATATCTCCTTATACGGAGAATATGTGAACATCATGATCATCCACATGAGACGTCTTCCCTTACACGGACACCACATGTGATTCATAATCCTCTATGTGAGTCATCTCGCCTGACACAGACAACACTTGTGTCTCATGATTTTCTAGGTGAGTCACATGTCCTTACGAGGGCATCACATGTTCCTCATGATCCTCCAGGTGAGTCGTCTGCCTTTACACGGACTACACATGTGCTTCCTAATCCTCCAGGTGAGTCATTTGCCTTGAGACAAATTCTAAATGTTCTTTGTGAACCTCCAGGTGAGTCGTCGACCCTTACAAGGACACCACATGTGTATCATGATCCTCCAGGTGAGTTATCTCTCTTTACACGGACTACATATCTGCTTCATAATCCTCCAGATGAGCCATTTGCCCTTACATTGACATCAAGTGTGCCTCATGAACCTCCAGGTGAGTCATCTACCCTTAAACGAAGAACACAAGTTCTTCAAGATCATTCAGATAAGTCGTCTACCCTTACACGGAAAAAGTATGTGTCAAATGATCCTCCAGAGGTGTCATCTGCTCTTACACTTCTATATATGCGCCTCATAATCCTCCAGGTGAGTCATTTGCCCTTACTCAGACATCAAATGTGTCTCATGAAGCTGCACGTTAATCATCTATCCCTACACGAAGAACACATTTCCTCATGATCCTCTAAGTGAGTCATCTGCCCTTACGCGGAAAAAAAACAAGTGCGTCATGATCCTCCAGGCGAGTCATATACCCTGGCATGGACAACACACATGTCTCATCTTCGCCTATGTGAGTCATCTGTCCAAACCCGGATAACTCATGTGTCTCAAGATCCTCCAAGTGAGTCATCTACCCTTGAACAGACAACACATTTGTCTCATGATACTCTAGGTTAGTCATTTGTTCTTACACGGAGAAAAGATTTGCATAATGATACTCCAGGTGAGTAATATGCCCATACATGGAATACACTTGTGCTTCGTTATTCTCCAGGTGAATCATCTACCCTTACACGGACGATACATGTAACTCAAGATCAACCAGGTGAGTTATCTGCCCTCAGACAAATAATATATGGGCTTCATGAACCTCCAGGAGAGTCATTTACCCTTACACGAGGAACACAAGTTCTTCATGATCATCCAAGTGAACCATCTGCCCTTAGGCGGGAAAAACGTGTGCCTCATGATCACTCATGAGAGTCTTCTACTCAGGGAGGGACAACACATATGCCTCAGGATCCTCCAGGTGAGTCAAATTCCCTTACACACACATGATCCTCCAGGTGACTTATCTGTTATGTCCCTCAAGGTATTGCAAGTGAATCGCTTACCCTTACAAGTGCGATATATGTGCCCCATGATACTTCATGTGAGTCATTCGCATTGCAAAGAAACTACATAGTTTCTTCATGATCCTTCAGGTGAGTTAATTTCCCCTGCATTTCCCCTGCATGGACAACATATGTACCTCCTGATCATCCAGGCGAGTCTTCTGCCCTTACACAGACATGAAATGTGACTCATGATCCTCCAGAAGAGTCATCTTTCCGAAAATGGACAATACAAGTCCCTGAAAATCCTTTATGTTAGTCATCTGTTCTTACAGGGATAAGAGATATGCCTCATGATCCTCCAAGTGAGTCATCTGCTGTTTCACGGACAACACACGTGCCTCAAGATACTTCAAGTGAGTCTTCTACCCTTACAGACAACACATGTGCCTCATGAACATCCAGGTGAGTCATCTGCCCTTGTATGAACAACACACGTGCCTCACAATACTCCACGTGATTCATCTGCCCATAGACGGACAACACATGTACCATGTGATCTTCCAGGTGAGTAACATGCCCTTACACGGAAAACACGTCCCTCAAATTCTTCCAGGTCAGTCATCTACTCTTACAGGGAGAAGAGTTGTGCCTCATGATCCTCCAGGTGAGTCAATTGTCCTTATACGGACAACATATGTGCCTTATGATCCTCCAGGTGAGTCATCTTCCCTTGCATGGACAACACATGACTCATGATTCTCCATATGAGTCATATGCCTTGACATGGACAACACATGTGCCTCATGATCTTCCAGGCGAGTCATAGGCCCTTTCAAGGATATCATGTGTTTTTCATGATCCTCCAGGTGAGTCGTATGCATTCATACAGTCAACATATGTGCCTCATGATCCTCCAGGGGTGTCATCTGCCTTTACACAGAAATTTAATGTGCCTCATGAACCTCCACGTGAATCATATATCCTTAAACGAAGAAGACAGTTTCCTCATGATCCTCTAGGTGAGTCATTTGCCATAACGTGGAAAAAGCATGTGCTTCATGATCCTCCATGCGAGTCGCATACCTTGGCATGGTCAACACATATGCCTCATGATTCTCCAGGTGAGTCTTGTGCCGAAGCACAGAAAACTCATGTGCTTCACAATCCTCCAATTGAGTCATCAAAACCTGCAAATGCAACACATGTGCCTCATGATCCTCCGGGATAGTCATCTGTTCTTACATGGTCAACAGATGTGCTTAATGATCCACCAGGTGAGTAATATGCCCTTACATAGACTGCACATTTGCCTACTTATTCTTCAAGTGAGTCATCTACGTTTACTCGGACGACATTTGTACCTCAAGATCAACTAGGTGAGTCATCTGCCCTTACACAAACAGTGAGCAATATGCCTTTGCATGGACTACACATTTGGCCCATTATTCTTCAGGTGAGTCATCTACGCTTACACGAAGAACACAAGTTCTTCATGACTCTGCAGGTGAGTCATCTGACCTTACATGGGAAAAAAATGTGCCTCTTGATCACCCATGCGAGTTTTCTGCCCTATAATGAATAACACATATGCCTCGGGAGCCTCCAGGTTTGTCATTTATCTTTACATATACAACACAAGTGCTTTATGATCCTTCAGGTCATTTATCTGTTCTTACACGGAAAACATATTCGCCACATGGTCCTCCATGTGAGTCATTCTGCTACGCGGAACGAAAATGTGCCTCATGACCCTCCAGGCGAGTAATATATCCTTGGCATGGAAAACACATATGCCTCATGATCCTCCAGGTGACTCATCTGCTAAAAACGAACAATACATGTGGCTCAGGATCCTTCAAGTGAGTAATCTAACTTAAGACAGACAACACATGTGCCTCATGACCCTTAAGGTTAGTCATCCTTTCTTACACGGACAACAGATGTGCCTCATGATCCTCCAGGTAGGTAATATGCCCTTACACGGACAACATACCTGCCTCAAAAACATCCAGGTGAGTCAGTTATCTGCGCTTACACTGACAACATATGTGTTTCATGATCTTTCAGGTGAGTAATCTGCCTGTACACGGAAAACAGATGTTTCTGAAGATCATCTAGTTGCGTCATGTGCCCTTATACGGAGAATGTATGAGCCTCCTCCAGATGAGTCATCAACCCTTACACGGACAACATACATGATTCATAATCCTACATTGAGTCATCTGCCCCGACAGAGACAACATATGTGCCTCATGAATTTCTATAAGAGTCATATGTCCTTACAAGGACATCACGTGTTCCTCATGATTTTCCAGGTGAGTCATCTCCATTTACACAGATAACACATGTGCCTCATGCTCCTCTAAACCAGTCATCATCCTTTACATGGGCTACACATGTGCTTCATAATCCTCCAGATGAGTCATTTGCCTTGACGCAGACATCAAGTTTGCCTCATGAACCTCCAGGTGAGTCATCTACCCTTACACGAAGAACACAAGTTCCTCATGATCCTCCAGGTGACTCATCTGCTCTTACACGGAAAAAAAAAAATGTGCTCAAGATCCTCCAAGCGAGTCTTATACCCTGGCATGGACAAGACATATGCTTCATGATCCATCAGGTGTGTCATCAGCCAAAACACGGACAACACATATGCCTCAGGATCCTCCAAGTGAGTCATCTACCCTTACACAGACAACACATGTGTATCATGATCCTCCAGGTTAGTCCTCTGCTCTTACACGGACAACAGATGTGCATAACGATCCTTCAAGTGAGTATTATGGCTTTACAATGGACTACACATGTGTCTCATTTTCTCTAGGTGAGTTATCTACCCTTACTCGGACAACAAATGTATCGCAAGTTCTACCAGGTGAGTCATCTGCCCTTACACAAACATTATCTGTGTTTCATGAACCTCCAGGTGAGTCATTTCCCCTTACACTGACAACAAAGTGCTTCATAATCTTTCAGAATAACCTACCTCTACTCTGAAAATACATGTTCCTTAAGATTATCCTGGTGAGTTATTTCCCCTTGTACGGAGAATATACGTGCTTCATGATCCTCCATATCAGTCACCTTCCCTTACGCGGACAACACACGTGACTCATAATACTCTGTGTGAGTCATATGCCCTGACACAGACAACATTTGTTCCTCATGTTTTTCCACGTGAGTTCCTAATGATCCTTCCGGTTGAGCGATCTGCCTTTTAACTGGACAACATATGTACCTCATGATCCTGCAGGTGAGTCATCTGCCTTTACACGGACATATTCATCATGATCCTCCAGGTAGGTAATATGCCCTCACCTGGACAACATATCTGCCTCAAGATTATCTAGGTGAGTCATTCATCTGCCCTTACACTGACAACATATGTGCTTCATACTCTTTCAGGTGAGTAATCTGCCTCTACACGGTAAGCAGATGTTTTTGAAAATCATCCAGTTGAGTCATTTGCCGTTATACGGAGACGGGATGAGCCTCCTCCTCATGAGTCATCTTCCCTTACACGGACAACACATATGATTCATGTGAGTCATCTACCCCGATGCAGACAACATATGTGCCTCAGTAATTTCTAGGTGAGTCATATGTCCTAACAAGGACATCGAATATTTCTCATGATCTTTCAGGTGAGTCATCTCCATCTACACGGACAACACATGTGCCTCATGATCCTCCAGGTGAGTCATCAGTCCTTACACGGACTACATGTGTGCTTCATAATCCTCCAGATGAATCATTTGCCTTGACATAGACATCAAGTATGCCTCGTGAACCTCCAGGTGAGTCATCTACCCTTACACGAAGAACACAAGTTCCTCATGATCCTCTAGATGACTCATCTGCCCTTGCACGGAAAAAAAATACATTTGCTCAAGATTCTCCAAGCGAGTCTTATACCCTGGCATGGACAAGACATGTACATCACAATCCTTCAGGTGTGTCGTATGCCTCAAGATCCTCCAAGTGAGTCATCTACCCTTACGCAGACATGTGTATCATGATCCTCCACGTTAGTCATTTGTTTTTACACGGACAACAGATGTGCATAACGATCCTTCAGGTGAGTAATATGCCTTTACGCGGACTACACATGTGTGTCATTATCCTCCAGGTGAGTCATCTACCCTTACTCGGACAACAAATGTACAGCAAGATCAACCAAGTGAGTCGTCTGCCCTTACACAAGTATTGTATGTGCTTCATGAACCTCCAGCAGAGTCATCTCCCCTTACACTGACAACAAAGTGTCTCATAATCTTTCAAGTGAGTAATCTACCTCTACACTAAAAACACATGTTCCTCAAGATCATTTAGGTGAGTCATTTCTCCTTATACGGAGAATATATGTACCTCATGATCCTCCAAATGAGTCATCTTCGTTTATGCGGACATGTGTCTCATAATCCTCCGTGTGAGTCATGTGCCCTGACACAGACAACATATGTTCCTAATGTTTTTCCAGATGAGCCATATGTCCTTACAAGGACATCACATGTTTCTCATGATCCTCCGGGTTAGTCATCTGTCCTTACACAGACATCAGATATGTTTCATGAAACTCCACGTGAAACATCTACCGTACACGAAGAACACAATTTTCTCATGATCCTCTAAGGGAGTCATCTGCCCAAACTCAGACAAATTATGTGCCTCAAGATCCTCCAAAAGAGTCATCTACTGTTACACAGATAACGCCTGTGCCTTATGATTCTCCAGGTTAGTCATCTGTTCTTCCACGGACAACAGATGTGCATAATGATCCTCCACGTAAGAAAATATGCCCTTACATGGACAATACATATGCCTCATTATCCTCCAGGTGAGTCATCTACCCTTACTCGGACAACATAAGTGCCTCAAGATCATCCAGATAAATCATCTTCTCTAACACGGATAATATATGTGACCTATAATCCTCCATGTGAGTAATCTGCCGTGACACAGACAACACATGTGTCTCAAGAATTTCTAGGTGGGTTATATGTCCTTCCAAGGACATCACATGTTTCTCTTGATTATTGAAGTGAATCATCTGCCTTTACAGGGAAACACATGTGCTTCATGATCCCCCAGGTGAGTCATCTGCCTTTACACGAAGAACACATGTTCCTTATGATCCTCCAGATGAGTCATCTACCCTTACACGGAAAAAGCATGTGCCCAAAGATCTTCCAGGTGAGTCATATACCATGGCATGGACAACAAATATGCCTCAGGATCCTCCAGGTGAGCCACCAGCCAGAACACGGACAACACATGAACCTCAACATTCTCCAAGTGAATCAATTACCAGTACACAGACAACACATGTCTCATATTCCTCCAGGTTAGTTATCTGTTCTTACACGGACAACAGATGTGCCACATGATCATCCATGTGAGTACCGTGCTCTTACATGGAAAACATATTTGCCTCAAGATCATCCAAAAGAGTCATCTGCCCTTACATGGAAAAAAAAAGTGTACCTCATGATCCTTAAGGTGTGTTGTCTCCCTTTACACGGAAGACATTTGTGCCTCATAATCCTTTAGGCGAGCCATCTACTCTTACAAGGATATCACATGTTCCTCATGATCTACCTTTGCCCGGACAACACATGTGCCTCATGATCCTCCAAGTGAGTCATCTACCTTTACACGAACTGCATATCTGCTTCATAATCCTCCAGGTGAGTCACTTACCCTGGTATGGACAACAAATGTGCCTCATGAACCTCCAGGTGAGTCATCTACCCTTACATGAAGAACACAAATTCTTCATGATCCTATAGGTGAGTCGTCTTCCCTTACACGGTAAAAGCGTGTGCCTCATGATCCTCCAGGCAGGTCATACAAACAGGCATGGACAACATATGTCCCTCATGATTTTCTAGGTGTGTTATCTGCCCTTAGACTTCTACACATATGCATCATGATTCTCCAGGTGTCATCTGCCCTTACCCTTCTACACATATGCCTCATAATCTTTCAGGTGGGTCACCTGCCCTCACAAATGAATGTGTCTAATGAACCTCTGCGTGAGTCACCTACCCTTACACGAAGAACACATTTCCTCATGATCCTCCAGGTGAGTCATCAGCCTTTACACGAACTACATATCTACTTCATAACACTCCAGGTGAATCATTTGCCCTTATATTGACATCAAATGTGCCTCTTGAACCTCCAGCTGAGTCATCTACCCTCACACGAAGACTCAAGTTCTTCATGATCCTCCAGGTGAGTCGTCTTTCCTTGCACGGAAAAAGCATGTGTCTCATGATCCTCTAGGTGAGTCATATACCCTGGCATGGACAATACATTCTTTATGAACCTCCAGGTGAGTCATCTGCCTTTACACGGACAACTCGTTTGCCTCATGATCCTTAAGGTGAGTAATCTCCCCTTACACTGACAATATTTGTGTCTCGTGATCCTCTAAGTGAGTCATATTCCCTTACAAGGATATCATATGATCCTCCAGGTGAGTCATCTGCCTTTACATGGACGACGCATGTGCCACATGATCCTTAAGGTGAGTCAACTGCCCTGACACGGACGACACATGTGCCTCGTAATTTTCCATGTGAGTCAACTGCCCTCACAAGGACATCATATGTTCCTCATTATGTTTCAGGTGAGTCATCTTTCCTTACAAGGACAACAAATATGCCTCATGATCCTCCAGGCGAGTCATCTGCCATTACACGGACTCCATATCTGCTTCATGATCCTCCAGGTGAGTCATTGTCCCTTACACAGACATCAAGTGTGCTTCATGAACCTCCAGATGAGTCATCTACCCTCATACGAAGAGCACAAGCTCTTCATGGTTTTCCAGGTGAGTCGTCTGCCACGAAAAAAAAAATGTGCGAATCGTATACCCAAGCACGGACAACGAATATGACTGACGATCCTTCAGGCGTGTCATTTGCCAAAACACGGTCAACGCATGTGCCTCAAGATCCTCCAAGTGAGTCATCTACTCTTACACAGACAACCTGTGTATCATGTTCCTCAAGGTTAGTCATCCGTTCTTTCACGGATAACAGATGAGCCTCATGATCCTCCAGATGAGTAATATTCCTTCACACGGAAAGCATATGTGGCTGAAGATCATCCAATTGAGTCATCTGCCCTTACACGGACAACACTTGTGACTGTTGATCCTCAAAGTCAGTAATCTCTCCTTACAAGGACATCTCATGTTCCTCATGATCCTCCAAGTAAGTCATCTGCCCTTACACGGACAACACATGTGTCTCCTGATCCTATAGATGAGTTTTCTACCCTGACAAGGACATCATATGCTCTTCATGATTCTCTAAGTGAGTAATCTGCCCTTACACAGACAACATGTGTACGTCAGGATCATCCAGGTCGGTCATCTGCTCTTACCCAGGCAACAAATGTGCCTCATGAACTTCCATGTGAGTTATCTACCGTTACACGAACAACAGAAGTTCCAATTGATCCTTCAGGTGATTCATTGCTCTTACGTAAAAAAGTGCCTCATGTTCCTCCAGGCGGTTCATCTTCTCTGGGATGGAAAACATATGCCTCATGAACCTCCAGGTGAGTCACCTGCCCTTACTCGTAAAACATATGCCTCAAGATCCTCGTTACACTGACAATACATGTCCTTCATGATTCTCTAGGTGAGTCATTTGTTCTTACATGGATAGCGGATGAGTCTCATGATCCCCAGGTGAGTAATCTGCATTTACACGGACAACATTTATGCCTCATGATCCTCCATGTAAGTCATCTGCCCTTAAAAGGACAATATATGTGGCTCATGATTCTCAAGGTGAGTCATTCACAATTCAACGAACAACATAGTCACTTCATGATGCTCCGAGTGAGTCAACTGCCTGTACACGGACGACACATGTGCCTGAGGATCATCCAGGTGAGTCCTCTGCCTTTACACTGGCAACAAATGTGCCTCAAGATCCGAGAGACGAGTCATCTGCCCTTACCCGGACAACAAATGTGCCTCAAGATCCTTCAGGTGTGTCATCTGCCCTGACACGGACAACATATGTGCTTAATTATCCTCCAGGTGAATGAACTGGTCTTACACGGACAACACAAGTCCCTCGTGAACCTCCAAGTGCGTAATCTACCCTTACACGGACAAGATATGTACCTCAAAATACTCCAGATGAGTCATCTGCCCATACACGGACAACACATATCCTCATGATCTTCTAGGTGAGTTAACTGCTACGACACGGACAACACATGTCATGATCCTCCAGGTGAGACATCTGCCCTTACACAGACAACACATGTGCCTCATGATCCTCCAGAATATTCATGAGCCTTGGCACAGACAACACATGTCCCTCAAGATCCTCCAGGTGAGTCATTTGCCCTTACATAGACAACAAATGTGCCTCAGAATCCTCAAAGTGAGTCATCTGCTCTCTTACGAGCAAAGCACGTGCCTCAAGATCCTTCAAGTGAGTCATCTACCTTTACATAGAGAACATATGTGCCTCATTATCCTCTAAGTGAGTAATCTGCCCTTACATGGACAACATTCGTGGCTCATGATACTCCAGGTGAGTAATCTGCCCTTACACGGAAAACAAGTGCTCCTCAAGATGATCTAGGTGAATCATTTGCACTTATACGGACAACACATGTGCATCTTGATCATCCAGTTTAGTCATCTGCCCTTCCACGGACATCAAATACTCCTCATGAAATTTCAGGTGAGTCATCTGCCCTTACACTAACAACACATGTACCCCATGATCTTTCAAGTGAATCATTTGCCCTTACACGGACAACATATGTGCCTCATGATCCTCCAGGTGAGTAATCTCTCCTTACACGGAACACGTGCCTCATGATCCTCCATATGAGTCATTTACCCTTATACGGAGAACATAGGTGTTTCAAGATTCTCCAGGTGAGTCATCTGCCTTTACACGGACAACACATGTTCCTGACGATTCTCAAGGTGAGTTATCTGCTCATACACTGACAACACTTGTGCCTCATGATCCTTCAGATGAGTTATCTGTCCTTAAACGGACAATACATGTACCCATGATCCTGCAGGTGAGTCATATGTTCTTACACGGGCAAAACCTACGGCTGATGATTCTCCAGGTGAGTAATCTGCCCTTAAACGGACAACACATGTTCCTCATGTTCCTTCAGGTGAGCCATCTTTAATCACACGGCCAACACATGTGCCCCTTGATCCGCCGCCAGGTGAGTCATCTCTCCTTACACGGACAACACACGTGCCCCATGATCTTTCAGATTAATCATATGCCCTAATATAGAGGACACATTTGCCTCATGAGCCTCCAGGTGAGTAATCTGCCCTAACACGGACAACAGATGCTCCTCACGATCCTCCAGGTGAGTCAACTGCTCTTGCATGGACAACAGATGTGCCTCATGATCCTCCAGGTGAGTAATCTCGCCTTACACGGAACATGTGTCTCATGATCTTCCAAATGAGTCATTTACCCTTATACGGAAAATATATGTGCTTCAAGATCCTTCAGGTGACAACACATGCTCCTCACGATCCTCCAGGTAAGTCAACTGGCCCTACGCGGACAGCACATGTGTCTCATGATCCAGTAGATGAGTCGTCTGCCCTTAAACGGACAACACATGTACCCCATTATCCTCAAGGTGAGTCATATGCCCTTGCACTGACAACATAGACGCTTCATGAGCTTCCAGGTGAGAAATATGCCGTTGCACGGAAAACACTTGTGCCTCATGATCCTTCACATGCGTCATCTGCCCTTGCGAACAACACTTGTGCCTTATGATCTTCCAAGTGAGGATCATGCCCTTTCCCGGAAAACACATGCGCATGATGATCCCCTGGATGACCTACAAGTCATCTCTCCTGACACGGACAACGCATGTTCCTCATGATCCTCCAGGTTAGTCATTTGCCAATACACGGACAATACGTGCTGTATGATCCTCCAGGTGAGTAATCTGCCCTTACATGGAAAACACATATGCCTCATCATCCTGTAGTTGAGTCATTTGCCCCTACATGGACAACACTTGTGCCTCATGATCCTCCATTCGAGTCATCTGCTCTTACACTGACCTCACATGTTCTTCATGATCCTTCAGGTGCCTTAAGATCCTCAAGGGGATTCATATACCTCTACACGGACAACATATGCGCCTCATATTCCTCCAGGTGAGAAATCTGCCCTGATACAGAAAGCACATGTTTCTCATGATCATCCAGGTAAGTCAACTGCCCTTACACTGAAAACACTAGTGCCCCATGATCCTCCAGGTGAGTCCTCTACTCCTTCACTGACAACGCATGTGCCTCATGATCCTCCAGTTGAGGAATCTGCGCTTATACGGACAACTCCAGGTGAGTTGTCTGCCCTTACACTGACACCACATGTAATCAATGATCCCGCAGGTGAGTAATATGAACTTACACGGACACCACCGTTTCCTTATGATCCTCCAGGTGAGTAATATGCCTTTCCACGGTCAACATATGTGCCTCATGATCCTCCAGGTGAGTAATCTGCCCTTACAGGGAGGAAACATGTGCCCCATAATCCTCCAGGTGAGTCATCTTCCCTTAAACGCACATGTGCCCCATGATCCTTCAGATGTGGCATATGCCCTTACACGTACGATATGTGTGCCTCATGATCCTCCAAGTAAGTCACCTGGCCTTACACGGTCAACGTATGTGCCTCATGATCCTCCAGATGAGTAATCCTCCCTTACACGGAATGAATATGTACCTCATGCTCCTCAAGGTGAGTAATCTGCCCATACACGGACAAAGAATGTACCTTTTGATCCTCCAGATGAATCATCTGCCTTTATACAGACAACGCATGTGCCTTATGATCTTCCAGGTGAGTCATTTGCCCTTACAGAGACATCACATATTTCTCATATTCCTCCATGTGAGTCATATGGACAACATATGCACCCCATGATCCTCCAAGTAAGTAATATGCCCTTACGCTGACAACACATATGCCACATGATCCTGCAGGTGATTCATATGCCCTTACACGGAAAACAAATGTGCCTAATTATCCTCTAGATGTGTCATCTGTCCTGACACGGACAATACATGTGCCTCATGATCGTCCAGGATAGTACTCAGCCCTTACACAGACAAAATAAGTGTATCATGATCTTCGAGATGAGACGTCAACCCTTACGCGGACAACATATGTGCCTCATGATTCTCCAAGTGAGTAATATGCCCTTACACTGAACAAACGTGTGTCTCTTGTTCCTCTAGGTGAGTAATCTACCCTTACATGGAACTTGTATGTGCTCATTATCTGCCAGACGAGTTATTTACCCATACCTGGACAACACACGCTCCTTATGATCCTCTAAGTGAGTCATCTGCCCATACTAGAGCATCACATGTTTCTCATGATCCTCCAGGTTAACCATATGCCCTTACACAGACAATACATGGACCTCATGATCCTTCAAGCGGGTCTTATGCCCTTAAACGGACAACATTTGTGCCTCATGATCCTTCATGTGAGTAATCTGCCCTTACAAGGAACAAACGTGTGCCTTATGATCCTCTAAGTAATTAATCTGCCTTTACACGGACAGTAAGTATGCCTCATGATCCTCCAGATGAGTCATCTGACCATACACGGACAGCAAATGTACATTTTGATCATCCAGGTTAGTCATCTGCCCCTCCACGGACATCACATATTCCTCATGATCCTTCAAGTGAGTCATCTGCCCATACACGGACATCACATATTCCTCATGATCCTTCAGGTGAGTCATCTGCCCATACACGGACATCACATATTCCTCATGAACCTTCAGGTGAGTCATCTGCCCTTACACTGACAACACATGTACCCCATGATCTTGCAGGTGAGTCATATGATGATCCTCCAGTTGAGTAATCTGCCCTTACACGGACAACACAAGTGCCTCATGATCCTCCAGATGAGTCATATGTCCTTACACGGAGAATACATGTGCCTTATGATCCTTCAGGTGAGTCGTGTGCCCTTACAATGAACCACACATGTTCCTGATGATTCATCAGGTAAGTCATCCGCCCTTACACGGACAACACATGTTCCTTATGATCCTCCTGGTGAGTCATATGCCCTTATCCGGACAACACTTGTGCCTGGCGAACCTCCAGGTGAATTAACTGCCCTTCCATGGATAACGCATGTTCCTCATGATCCTCCAGGTGAGTTATATGCTCTTACACGGACAACACATGTACCTCATGATCTTATCGGTGAGGTAATATGCCGTTACATGGTTAATACTTGTGCCTCATGATCCCGCAGGTGAGTCAACTACTCCTACACTGACAATGTGTTTGCTTTACGATACTGCAGGTGAGTCATCTGCCCTTACATGGAAGGCAAGTTTGCCCTATGATCATAAAGATGAGCCATATGCCTTTGCACGGACAACAGATGTGTGTCTGAGTCCTCCAGGTGAGTAATCTGCCTTTCAAGCGATAACACATATGCCTCAAGTTCCTACAGTTGAGTCATCTTCCCTTACACGGAAAACACATGTGCCCCATGATCTTCCAGGTGAGTCATCTGCCCTAACATGAACAACACATGTGTCTTATGATCTCCTAGGTGAGTAATCTGCTCATACATGAGCAACACATGCTCCTCACGATCCTCCACGTAAGTCATCTGCCCTTATACGGGCAACACATTTACCCCATTTTCCTCCAGGTGAGTCATCTGCCCTTCAGCGGACAACACATGTGCCTCATGATTCTCCAGGTGAGTAATTTCCCGTGACACGGAGCATGTGCCTCATGATCCTCCAGATGTGTCATCTGCCCTTATAAGGAGAACATATGTACTTCAAGGTCCTCCAGGTGACTCATTTGAACTTACACGGACAATATATGTTCCTGATGATCCTCCAGGTGAGTCATCTGACCTTACACGGGCAACACATGTTCCTAATGATCCTCCAGGTGAGTCATATGCCCTTACTTGGACAACACATGCGGCTCATGATTATCAAGGTGAATAATCCGCACTTCCATGGACAAAGCATATGCTTTATGATCCACCAGGTGAATCATCTGCCCTGACACGGAGAACACTTGTGCTTTGTGATCCTCCAGCTGATTAATATGGCCTTACACGGAAAATACAAGTGTCCCATGATATTCCACGCGAGTCATCTGCTCTACAAGGACAACATATGTGCCTCATGATCCTCCAGGTGAGTCCTCTGCCTTTACACGGACAACACATGTGCTTCATGATCCTCCAGGTGAGTCATCTGGCCTTGTACGGAGAGCACGTTTGCCTTATGATAGTAAGAATGGGTCATATTCCCTTACACGGACAACAAATGTGCATCTAAGTCCTCCAGGTGAGTAATCTGCCTTTCTACCGATAACACATATGCCTCAAGTTCCTCCAGGTGAGTCATCTTCCCTTACACGGACAACGCATGTGCCCCTTGATCCTCCAGATGAGTCATCTCTCCTTACACGGACCATACATGTGCCTCATGATCTTCCAGGTAATTCATATGCCCTAACATGGACAACACATGTGTCTTATGATTCTCGAGGAGAGAAACCTGCCCTAACAAGAACATCACATGTTCCTCAAGATCCTCCGGGTGTCATATGCCCTTGCACAGACACACATGTTCTTGATGATCCTACATGTGAGTTATCTACCCTTACACGGACAACACTTGTATCGTGATCCTCTAGATGAGTCATCTGTCCTTAAACGGGCAACACATGTACTCCATGATCCTCCAGCTGAGTCATACGCCCTTACATGGACAACACAGGCGTTTCATGATCTTTCAAGTAAGTAATATGCCCTTACACGGACAACTCATATTCCCCATAATCCTCCAGTTGAGTCATTTGCCCATACACGGACAACACTTGTGCCTCATGATCCTCAAGGTGAGTAATCTCTCCTTACATGGACAACGCATATGCCTAATGATCTTGCAGGTGAGTCATTTGCCCTTACACGGACAGCACTTGTTTCTCATGATCCTCCAAACGAGTCATCTGCTCTTATACGTACTTTACATGTTCTTCATGTTACTCCAGGTGCCTTAAGATCCTCCAGGTGAGTCATCTGCCCTTACACGGACAACATATGTGCTTCATATTCCTCCAGTGAGTAATCTGCCCTGACACGGATAACACATGTGGCTCATGATCCTCCAGTTAAGTCAACTGTCTTTAAACTGACCACACTAGTGCCCCATGATCCTCCAGGTAAGTCATCTGCTCATACACGGATAACGCATGTGCCTCATGATCCTCAAGGTGAGTAATTTGCCCTTACACGGGCAACAAATGTGCCTCATGATCGTCCAGGTGAGTCATCTGCCCTAACCCGGAAAACACACTTGCTTCATTATCCTGCAGGTGTGAGTCATCTGCCATTACACTGACAACAAAAGTGTCTCATGATCCTCCAGTTGAGTCATCTCCCCACAGAGACAACACATGTGCTTCATGATACTTCAAGTGATTCATATGTCCCAGCATGGACAAAACATGAGCCTGATGATCCTCCAAGTGGGTCATCTGCACTACACAGACAACACATGTGATCAATGATCCTGGAGGCGAGTATTATGCCCTTACACGGGCACCACCTGTGCCTCCTAATCCTCCAGGTGAGTAATATGCCCTTACGCGGTCAACATATGTGCCTCATGATAATGCAGGTGAGTAATCTGCCCTTATACAGAGGAAACCTGTGCTTCATAATCCTCTAGGGGAGTCCTCTGTCCTTAAACGCACAACACATGTGCTTCATGATCCTCCAGATGTGGCATATGCCCTTACCCGGACAACGTATGTGCCTCATGATCCTGTAAGTAAGTCAACTGGCCTTGCACGGACAACTTATGGGTCTCAAGATCCTCCAGTGAGTAATCTTCCTTAATAAGGAACATATATGTGCCTCATGATCCTCCAGGTGAACAATATGCCCTTACAGGAACAAAGAATGTGCCTTTTGATCCTCCACATGAGTCATATGCCCTTGCACAGACAACGTACCTCATGATCTTCCAGGTGAGTCATCTGCCCTTACAGAGACATCACCTATGTCTCGTATCCCTCCAGGTTAGTCATCTGTCCTTACACGGACAACACATGGACCTCATGATCCTCCAAGTGGGTCATCTGCCCTTACACGGACAACACATATGCCACATGATCCTCTAGGTTAGTCATCTGCCCTTACACGAACAACAAATGTGCCTCATTATCCTCCAGGTGTTTCATCTGCCCTGACACGGACGACACATGTGCCTCATGATCGTCCAGGCTAGTACTCTACCCTTACACAGACAAAACATGTGTCTCTTGATTCTGAGATGTGTCATCTGCCCTTACATGGACAACATATAAGCCTTATGATCCTCCAAGTAAGTCATATGCCCCTACACGGACAACATTTGCCTCATGATCCTCCTTGTGCGTAATCTGCCCTTACAAGGAACAAACATGTGCCTCGTGATCCTCCAGGTGAGTAATCTGACCTTACACAGAGAAAACATGTGCCTCATGATTCACCAGGTGAATAATCGACCTTTGCATGGAACACATATGTGTCTCATGATCATCCCAGTGAGTCATCTGCGCTTTCATGGACAACGTATGTGTCTCATGATCCTCCAGGTGCGTGATCTGTCCTAACACGGACAAAGCATGTGCCTGTTGATCCTCCAGGTAGGTCATCTTCCCTGACAAGTTCGACATATGTGCCTCATGATCTTCCTGGTAAGTCAAATGTCGTGACTCGGACGTTTAATGCGCCTCATGATCCTCCAGGCGAGTTATACGCCCTATCACGGACGCAATATGTGCCTCATAATCCTCTTGGTGGGTCATCTGCCTTTACACAGATAACATATGTGTCCCATGATCCTCTTGGTGAGTAATCTGCCCTTTCACGGAATAAAGTGTCTCATGATCTTCTAGGTGAGTCATCTGCCTTTACACGCATAATACATTTGTCTCATGATTCTCCAGGTAAATCATATGCCTTAACACGGAACAAACACATGCCTCATGATCATCCAGGTGAGTAAATTGCCCTTACACTGATAACAAATGTGTCTCTAGATCCTCTAGATGAGTCATCTGCCCTTACGCGGACATCACATGTACCTCATATTCCTCCAGGTGTGTCATTTGCCCTTACACGGATAACACATGTACCCCATGATCCTATAGGTGAGTCATTTGCCCTGACATGGACATTACATGTGCCTCATGACCCTCCAGGTGAGTAATCTACCCTAACACGGACAAAACATGTACCTCTTGATTCTCCAAGTGAGTTATCTGCCCTTACACGGACAACGCATGTGCCTCATGATCCTTCAGATGAGTCATTTACCCTCCCACGGACAACATATAAGCCTCATGATCCTAAAGGTAAGTCATCTACCCTTACACTGACAACTATGTGCTTCATGACCCGCCATATGAGTAATTTTCCCTTACACATAACAAACGTGTGCCTCATGATTCTTTAGATGAGTCATCTGCCCACATACGGACAACACGTGTGCATCTTGATCATCCAGGTTAGTCATCTGCCCCTCCACGGACATCACATATTCCTCATGATCCTTCAGGTGAGTCATCTGCTCATACACGGATATCACATATTCCTCATGATCTTTCAGGTGAGTCATCTGCCCTTACACTGACAACACATGTCCCCCATGATCCTCCAGGTGAATCATCTGGCCTTACACGGACAAAACACGTGCCTGATGATTCTCCAGGTGATTGTTCTCCCCTTACACGGAACATATGCCTCATGATCCTCCAGATGAGTCATCTGCCCCTATACGAAGAACAAATGTGCTTTAAGATCCTCCAGGTGACTCATCTGCTCCTACACGGACAACACGTGTTCCTGATGATCCTTTAGGTGAGTCATCTGGACTTACACGGACAAAACATATTTCTCATGATCCTACAGGTGAGTCATCTGCCCTTGCACGGACAACAATGTGCCTCATAATAGTACAGGTGAGTTTCTACCTTATACTAACAACACTGGTACCTCATTATCCTCCAGAGGAGTCATCTGCCCATAAACGGACCACACATGTACCCCATAATCCTCCAGGTAAGTCATATGCCCTTACACGGGCAATACGAACGCCTGATGAGCTTGCAGGTGAGTGATCTGCCCTTACACGGACAACACTTTTGCCTCATTATCCCCAGATGAGTAATTTGCCCTTGAACCGACAATACATGTACCCCATGATCCTCTAGGTGAGTAATATGCCCTTATACAGGCATCACATGCGGCTCATGATTCTCTAGGTGAATAATCTGCCCTTCCATATACAACACGTGTCTCATGATCCTCCAGGTGAGTTATATGCCATTGCAAGGACAACACTTGTGCCTCATGATCTTACTGGTGAGTTATATGCCATCACAAGGACAACACTTGTGCTTCATGATCCTCCAGCTGAGTGATATGACCCTACACGGACAACATATGTGTCCCATGATCTTCCAGGTGAGTCATCTGCTCTTACAAGGAAAACATGTGCCTCTTGATCCTGCACTTGCACAGACAACACAGGCGCTTCATCTTCCTGGCGCGTAATATGGCCTTACATGTAAAACACATGTACCTCCTGATCCTCCAGATGAATCATCTGCCCTTCTACGGACAACACATGTACCTCCTGATCCTCCAGATGAACCATCTGCCCTTACACGGACGACACATGTGCCTTATGATCCTTCAGGTGAGTGATATGCCCTTACCGTACAAACACATGTTCATGATAATCCCACGGGTGAGTCATCTGCCCTTGCAGGGACAACATCTTTGCCTCATATTCCTCCAGGTGAGTAATCTGCCTTTATACGTTCAACACATGTGGCTCATGGTCCTCCAGATACGTCTGCTGCTCTTACACTGACCACACTGGTGCCCTTTGATCCTCCAGGAGAGTCATCTCCTCATACACGGACAACACATGTACCCCATGATATTCCAGGTGAGTCATCTGCCCTTACATGGGCAACACATGTGCCTCATTATCCTCCAGGTGAGTCACGGGCAACACACACACACACACACACACACACACACACACACACACACACACACACACACCACATACACAGAAATATATACTACACGTAAACATGCATGTTCACATCTTCACACAGAGGTTTCCTTAGTGAAGTAAAATTCTACTATAAATTTGAGAACAATGCAGATTACTAAAAGTAGTTTAATGACTATAGATTAAATCTGTTAATGAAAACGGTAGCAAAGATGTTCTATAAGATGAAGGGGTTGAAAAAGATGGCAAATGAGAGTTGGGATGATCAAGTATCGGTAAACATTCGGGAGAATATGAATTATCTTAAAAGGAGGTAGTAGCACGCCAAAGACAAGAGAACTAATGGGCAAATTGATGAATAGGGCAAAACGAGAAGTGATAACAGGTAGTAATGAAGTGAGGAGGACATGGAGCGAGTATTGGAAGCATCGTTAGATCTGTTTGATGCTAGAGTGATTGTTTTGGTTGGGCTGGTATGCCAAGTGAAGAAAAAAGAGATGATGGAAACCTTACGTAAGATGAAATGTAGCAATGTGACTGTAGTGGATGGTATTACTGTTGAATTTTCTTTTTTACCAAAGGTGATGATTGTGTTGATGAGTGGTTGGTAAGGATATTCAATGTATGTAAGGATCATAGTGAGGCGCCTGAGGATTGGTGGAATGCGTGTATAGTCCCAGTGTATGAGTATACCTCGTATACCTGGTATATGGAGGGTATTAAATGGAGGGATAATGTATGTAGAGAGCATCAAATTTGGGAAGAGCTGCGTGATTTCAGAAGTGGTATAAGATATGGGGATTAGGTGTTTGCTTTAATGTGTAACAAACATTAGAGAAAAAGATAGATGCATTTGTATGTGGTATTCATGGACCTATAGATGGCATATGACAGTGTTGATAGAGATGCTCTTTGGAAGGTGAGAGAATATACTGTGTGGTAAGGAACCTATCAGAAGCAATGAGAAGTTTTCACCGAGGGTGTAAGGCTTATGTGCAGATAGTAAGAGAGAAGAGTAAATGATTCCAGGTGAAGTTTAGTCTGCAATGGAGGTATGTGATGTCACTACGGTTTTTCAACTTGTTTATGAATGGGAAAGTGCGTGAGGTAAATGCGAGTCTTGGAGAGGGGTCGAGTTTGATGGGGATGAGTGGGTCTGGAAAGTGCGTAAAGCTATTGTTTGCTGTTGATACAGCTCTGGTGGCAGGTTCGAGTGAGAAACCGTAGAAGTTGGCGACTAAATTTGGAAGAGTATGTGAAAGGAGAAAGTTAATAATGAATGTGAATGAAAGTAAAGTTATTAGGTTCGGCAATGTTGATGGTCAAGTTGGTTGGGGTGTGAGTTTGAATGGAGAAAACTTGGAGGAACTGAAGTGCATTAAGTATCTAGGAGTGGACATGGCAGCGTATGGAACCATGGAAAAGGTGGTGACTTATAGGGTTGGGAGAGGGCGATTGTTATGAGAACATTGAACAATGTGTGGAAAGAGAGAACGTTAAATGAGAGGGCAAATATGGGTATGTATGAAGATATGGTAGTCTCCAACAATATTATATGCATGAGAGGCATGGGCGGAGCAGTGGATTTGTTGGATATGAAATTTCTGGGAACAATATTACATATGACAGCTCGAGAATAGGTGGTTTGATTGAGCAAGTAATGAAAGGTTAAGGGAGATGTGTGGTAAAGAAAAGATTGTGACTAAGAGAGCAGATGAGGATGTGCTGAAATGCTTTGAACATATGGAGAAATTGAGTAGAGGAAAGGCTGACAAAGAGTATATATGTGTGTTAGAAGTGGAGGGAACAAGGAGAAGCATGAGGCGAAATTGGAAATGAAGTGATGGAGTGAAAAAGGAATTTGAGCTATCGGGGCCTGAACATGCAGGAGGGTGAAAGGTGTGCATGGTATACAGTGAATTGAAACGATGCTGCTAATGGACTGGACCAGGGCACGTGAAGCATCTGTGCTGAACAATGGAATGGTCTGTGTTGCTTGGATATGGATAGGAAGCTGTGGTTTCGGTGCATTACACACGACAGCTCGAGAATAGATGTGAGCTGATGTAGACTTTCTTCGTCTGTTCCTGGCGCTACCTTACTAATGCCGGAACAGCGATCAAGAATGGAAGAAAAGCAAGAGTGTGTGTGTGTGTGTGTGTGTGTGTGTGTGTGTGTGTGTGTGTGTGTGTGTGTGTGTGTGTGAAATGATGGCTCTTTTATTCTTAGTGTGTTCAG
>JAUUDY010187361.1:1700-12992 GCA_032361765.1 Panulirus inflatus
TACCCCCCCCCCCCCCCCCCCCTTTCCACTCCCTACTGCACACGCCAGACGGAAAACAGGTAGAAGAAATACCTTGCAGGATTAATATTCCAGAAGGAAACTTTTATAGGCAAGTCATAGGGTATAATGAATATGTCATGCATTCCATCACCAACGACATGCATCCCTTCACATTTTGTTATAAAGATAATGCTAAGGATAAACTTGAGCTTCAGCCTCTCGACTTGCCATGCCTATATCATTTCTGATGTTGAAGAATGACAAAATAATTCTTATTTGCTCTCTCAAAGCAGGTGACATCGGTTAATCAATTTTGGTGTATCACTGCAGCATGATCAGGGAGAGATCATTACTTGAGAAGTTAACGTTATGATGACTGATTAAACTAATCATTTATTACGGAAGGGTGACAAGTGATGATCTAGCCTAATTTTAAAGATATTAAGGGTGTGTCTCTGATCAACATTTTCTGGGAACTTGTTCTAAGCATCAATGATGTCATTGGTAAGATATATTTCATATAGTCCAGATTAAGTCGATAAGCTCTCAGTCTTAATCCATTGCTCTCGTTGGTAATACTGGCGCTACCTTAAAGAAGTGTTCAATATCGACGCTCTTGAATCCTTTAAGTATTTTGAAACATTCGATCAATGTGCCCCGAGGCGCCTCTTGCTTAGGGAGAACAAGTTTAATTCTCGCAGTCTTGCCTCATATAGTTTGTTATGCAAGGAAGGAATCAATTTAGTTGCTCTCTGCTGCACTGCTTACAATCCAAAGATATCCTTTCTCATGTTTGGGGGGCCTCAACTAGACTTAGTTGTGGTGGTAATGTCACATCCTTGCTTTTGCACGGAAACTTTCCGTTTCTAAATCCTAACATCCTATTTGCTTTCTTAGCAGCGTCACTGCAATGCTGGAATACTTTAAAGTTATTAAGGGACAGTTTTGGTTTCATACTTACAACAGCTGGCCTTTATTGACGTTATATGGCTTTGCCATTTACTAGACCATTCATCAATTTTATCTAGATCTATAGCCTTAGCCTATCTTTCTCAGTTAATATGGCATTGCCGATCTTTTGCATCATCTGCAGATTTGGACGCTAGGTTAATTAGCCCTACGTCAATATCGCTAATATAGATGATGCAAAGTATAGGCCCAAATACGGATCCCTGAGGGACTCCACTAAAGTCACCGTACGCTAAATTGGCCCATAAGCCATACCTCTCCTCCACAGTTAAGGTAACTGATTGGTTCATATACAGTGTTCGTGTCTCTATTCATTTATTCACACTGTGTGTCTTCACAGTTAATAATCAGACCTGTTCTTCTGTGTAATAATGTTAAAAATTGGGAACATAAGAATTTAAATGGTTTTAAGGCATAAGCACTTTAGAAAGGACGTTAGAAATGCTAGATATGTATCACAAATGATCGAAGTCAAGGACAACATCGTTTTCGAATTAAGCCTAATTGTATTTGTTTTGTGGCAAATATAAACTAAACAAAAACCAATGGCACCAAACATAAAGCACAATAGACAGAAAACAACATTTGCATAGGCTAGTTATATCCCATATCATTCTGCAATTGATAAAACTCTATATAGATCGTTTGCGGAGGGGAGGTAAAATGCTCAGGGTAACAGCCGCACTGACGGAGTCATCAGCAGATACTGACAGCGCACCACAGGTTACTTGGCTCGGACACAGATGCCATTTCTAGACGTTTCTGCTGCCAACGATATAAATATCCGACGTTTGTAAGCAATATATATAGTGAATTGCTACCGTGTCAATAAACATCGTCAATTCTAATTCCCAACAAAAGTAATATAAACATTGGATATTTTATTGCGTACTGTGAAGGAGGGAAAATATATAGAAATTTCCCAGTATCGTAGAACCTACATTAAAGAATACTGTGAAATGCAAACTATTCTTTGATCATCATTATAGAAGAAATGTATACGTCACACAAGACTAATGGAAGATAAGTTATGGAAGGAAAGACTAGAGCATTTGATCATTTAACAGAAAATGTTGTAATAAACCTCGACGATGGCAGTAGTGAATCGGACAACGATGAATGAGGTGATCACAGTTTATGTAAATAGAGCAAACATGATAACTTGATGGAGGGACGGAACTGGGAGTTCTAGGTGAGGGAGAGAGGAGTTTAGGTGGCGGTGAAAGAATGTAGCAGAATAGGGGGCTGAGGGGTCGGGTGAACATGATGAGGTCTCCAGCCGCTTTCTCTTATTCATCTCCCAATCATTTGCACTCCTTCCCTCTGTTCACTGCCCAAATACCCCTCTTATATCCTTCACTCTCATATTATCTCTTCATCCTGCCACACACTATTCTTTCAAATCTACCCTTCTCCCACCTATTGCAAGTCATATGCATATCTTGTACATGTCAGCACTGCTTCCCTAAATACCTCCCATTCCTACCCACTCTACTTGCTTCATATTCTCTCACCTTTTGCCATTCTACGTTCAATCTCTCTTGGTAATTCTTCACACAAGTCTATTTCCCAAGTTCACTTGCTCTCACCACTCTCTTCTCACTGAAAACCTCTACAAATGTCATGATACAGAGCAAACAGTGGATCATAGAATACGATTACCGAGATAGTCACTAAAGTAGTTTTTACTTTACACCAAACACCCTGTTCTCCACACATCAATAACTGGCTATCTTAGTAATGGTATGCCGTGCTCCACTGTTCGCCCTGGTCCACAAACTGTGTTGTAACAGGTTCTGAGGTCCAGTGTCTTGATAGTTTAGGCTAGCAAGAGATGTTCCTGCAGCTGCTACCTGGGAAAAAGCGACAATTAAAACAGCTTTTGTTAAAAAGTTGATGGAAAAGGACGTATATGGCCTGGCTATTGCCTTATCTTTTTCCAGTAATAACTTCTGCCTTATAATAAGAGAACTCGAATCCTTTTAGATCTCATTTCAATCCTGTAGTGAAAAAAGTGACTTGATCATACTAATTACATTTACTTGTAGGCAATTGAAGATAAGGTTCGTATAATATTAAGAATATCATTAGCTTACGTAAAATGATATGAAGGGCAAACAAATAAAGCCTTTATGCCTTTCTTACACTGGTTTAGAATGCCCACAGTCAAATGACAAACTATTTTCATATTCCACGAAAGTTCGACAAGATCTCTGAGGACATTAACTTTGTGTATTTGTATACCAGTAAATGACGGGATAGAGATAAGATAAAGTAGGCACGTAGTAGGTGTTTCCTGTTATGAACGGCATGTTTATCAGAGATGTGGTTTCTTGCTACATTAGACTCAAAAAAGTGGGTTATATTATAAGACTCGACAAAGTTCTCACCGTAAATGTGCTTGAGCATCTATCTCGCCTTCGCCCTGTTTACTACGGCAAGTAAGACGTTAAAAGGTAATCATGCTGGGTTGCCTTGTTCTCCTTTTCCCAAAGAACTGGTCAAGACTGTATCACAGTGGCCAGTGAAGTAATTAGTTTGATCTAGACGGACATCCATAATCACAGCAATAAGCAAGATATATGTGTTTCTTTGTCGCCCGTGATTTACTCCAATTTAGTTGTCTGCTTACGTCATTAACAGCATGAGTGACTTCACAGTCTTAGTCACGTAACTGTGTTTATTCTTTATGATTATCCCTAAAATCTTATTTCGTTCTTCTGTCTGTGATGCGATGCTGTATATGTCCTCCTGGACGGCATTTAAGACTAATTCTCTTCCTAGTGTCCTTAACATGTTCCACTCAAACTGAAAAGTACCCAACTTACACGACTGGTGTGTCCGAGAAGACGGTGTTTTACGATGGATAGATAATTCACGTGACTTGACTTGCCGCAGTGTGCATTGTTAGGCTTTTACTCTCCCTGGTGGGGGGTTCATCCCAAGAATGGCTGTAAGCTTTCTAGAAAGTTCCTGCAGCTGGAGCAATAACTGTGTCCCAACGAACATCTCAGACGAGTAGCAACAATCGAGGATGAAAATGACTGACCAAGCCTCCTTGACAGATTTCCTTTCTCTCGGGATGTGAGGAAGGGAATCGTATCCCAGAGTGAGGGTAACAGTCCATACCATTATGGATACGACAAATTCATCGTGGAAATGCACGTCTGAAGTATAGAAAAGCTTATTAGCACAGGCTGCCTCTCCTTAGACGTATGGTGCCCAACCATCTATTCCTAGCAATCTCAAAATAGAATTTTCTTCCTTTAATTCTGAGCAAACAAGGGTCGTCCTACATCAACCCAGACTAATTGTTAGTCAACAGTCACACGGTCACAGTGTCCACACCTCTACAACGTGGATTACATAACCACTGACAGGATAAAGATACGCCTATGTTTGAGTGTTGACATCTGCCTACATCACTGCTCTTTCTCCTGGTGGGTCAAGTTGGTGTTTGGTGGGGCTAAGTTTCATACACGCACAGTCCCTTCATATGGTCAACATTTGCCTGCAGGGCGTTTCTAGTAGTCCGACATTATAACCTGAACTTATTCTCATGGAGTTTTTCTCTACAACTCTGAAGCTTAACCACGGGCCAATATTCTCTTGATCCAATACCATGACCAACCGACCTTCTTAAGAATATCATTTGCCTTTACAGGTCTGTGTTGATAAGTGACCACATACTAGTATGCCCTTTGTGAGCACTGTTTGACACTAAGAAGAACAAATAAATCTAAGGACGTGAATTAACTGGTCTCATCGGCGTTCTTTATCATACATAGGCTTTTTAGTCTTGAGCACAATAGATCATAAGGTCATCTTTTATCTTTACCATATGGAATATAATGGGGAAGGCTCCCAGCTGATATTCCAAGCAGAATTAATGGCACTTTGAACGTCAGGGATAGCCTCACCCAACGAATAATTGTTAGTGGTCAATTCACTACTTCTAGAATATTCTCGTTCATTCTTTCAAGCGCTCCATTATTACATGAATGACAAGCAACAGTATTGCACATTGCTATCACACTCCCTATACAATCAGTTCATTTATAACGACATTATTGAACTCTGACCCGTTCTCTGAAAGGGTGACCTTAGGAGTAGACTGTCTACAAATAATGGCATCCTGAAGAGAATTATGGCTGTGACCATCATCATCATTTGCTCACGAAAATCTGGAAAAGAATGTCTACTATCACTGAGATATGTTTACTTCTACTCCCCGTCTCTGTAAATCTTCTAGTGATTCCTAGGGAAGCCTCTCTCTCTCTCTCTCATGATTATTTATGCACCTCATTTCATTGCCAGTGCCCCGTAAGAATTACTTATTCTAGGCTACATAATCAGCCTCTATTTACCTAGATGCGCCTTCTCTGGAGTGCACTATAACCTACAATCTTCGGAACATCAGTAACAAGGTTAGCAAGCGCTTGTCTTTCTTGGAGTCATATAGAACATCCTTTTCCGTGAGCACAATACAAATCTCACAACTCATCCACAGCCTCAAGATGATCGATCTTCTTCACTAACATTTTACTGCACATCTCTGTGGCCATCTTGTTCGTCTCAAGCACACTCATTGCAATAATCTTTATATTTACGAATATTCACCTTGAGCAAATGCTTGTAACTCACTTCAAAATCGGAGGTATACGTTGTTTTCTTGAGGCAGATGTCATACCCTGGAGTCTACCAAGACTCCATTTACTCTAAAAGAGTCTGGAATAGACCAGAAAGGTTACATCTGAGTGTCTATCTGATTAAGACGTGGAGGGGGGAGTAAGCGACTTCTCATGAATGGAAGGATCCTGATATACATACATGTCCTCGCACTATAGTGATATTATGTCGTATACAATGAGCTATCCAGGCTGTGCTTGTGGTTGGGGTATCCTGAGGCAAAAGTGATTGCTTCGGCATTCATCTAAGCACCAGCGTGTGGGCTAGCTACCGCACTGTTATACTTACACATCATGCTTACTGTTTTGTAAATTTTCAGCCTTTCCATGAAGGTTATCTAAGTACCCACTCTATGTCTCCTAACAAAATAAGAGGAAGAACGACTTTATCACCGATAACCAAATAACACTTCCTAGAATTTATCTCCAAAGGCAGAGAAATTTAGTTTATATCCTGATACTATGTCACCAGATGAAGGCAAACGTAAATCGCCATAAACCGATCACAGACCTTCGCATCCTCAAGCTTCAGGGTCAAAGTGCCAATTCTCTGAACATTTGAGAGTGTCTCTGCAATATCCCTCTGTTCTTCACCAGTTAACTGGATCAATGATGATTCACTATAATCACTGAGGGCTTTCATCGTCACTACCTATTTTAGGTAATATATTGAAATGGTTTGGTCACGTGGAATGAATGAGTGAGGAAAGATTGACCAAGAGGATATATGTGCCTATTCGAAGGCACATCCTGTGACAGATATGGTGAAGAATTTTCCACTTGAAAAGTTATCAGTGATAACTTTTCAAGTTACCACTGAACCACTTGGAGAACTGTATGTATAGAGGAAAGCATCGTAACGATTCATGTCTGGATAACATATAAACCGTCTCGGGCGATGGAGTGTTATTTTGGTACCCAAATTCCCACAGCCAACAGTGCCCGCCTTCCCTCGACTGATTATCATGTCGTGTTGATCTTCCAGAGTCTCATTATGTAATCTACATAGCCAGTATACTTATCCTGTCCAGTTATAGGAGAGACAGTAAGGGTTCTTCCTTCAGTCAACCACAATGTGTCCGCTTTCTTGAACATTTATAGCATGCTTCCATTTTGTACAAGTTACGTCTGTCCATGCAGACTTCTGTCCATCACATAGCGATGATCACTCCGCTGATTGTGTTCTGGACTAATGGACTTACGTGGCTCTAGCGCTGCCTTGGAGGATATAGGATCAGTAATGTCAACCTGGTGTCAGGTCATACATGTACAGCCCTCACCTTATAATCTGTAGCAATCTGTGTGGGGTTGTGTAAGCCGTGTGTGCTGGCTGCCTTTATACAGTTTCACTTTCTCAAATTTGAGACAGTACAAATAATGCAGCTACTGCGTCAATCATCATAGCGTCTCTTTACCTTCTTCCTCTCCCCTATCTCCATTTGCTTAGGTGTATTTGTTCAATATTGCATAAAAGATTCTGCTCTACTCAACGAACGACATTCCCCTATTCTAATGGTATTGCAGGCCTAGCCCTTCCCTAAGGCAACAAAATTCTTGGCCTTTCAACATTCAGAGTCTATTCTTATCTCGATGGAAACTTAGAATCTACAGATTACTCTATTATGGAGAACCAGCCCAGTAATGTAAGAGGCCATTCTGAGTCTGAACATTTAGGAATACTAATATCCTGTATGCAGATTTTGCTTGTGGCCATCGGTGCAGAAACGTCAAAGGAGAGAAGGGGCGCAATCCCACGAAGAGAATCATATCCTATCACCATGTGCAAAGTGTATCAAGAGCTTGTTTGCTATCCTCCGAGTCTTCACTGTCTATATCCTCTGTATACAAGTCAACTAAGGCAACGAAAACAGTTTGTTCGGTCTTGGAGTCAATCGTATCTCAATCTTCTAAACGTGTCAATTAAGTCTTTAAGAAATGTTTTACGTTCTTGGACCTTTATCATTTAGTTTCTGGTCATCATTTTCCTTCAAGGTAACGTGTGTCACTTGTATTAACATTACAAAGTATATCATGAAAACAAAAAGCACTTCTCAGTTCATACATATATAACACAGGTAAATAACTTGATTCTATCATCACAAGATATGGAGACTTATTCTATGTCTTTAGATAATGGACTTAAAGAAATTACTTTCATAAGATTTTACACACCAAATTACTTTTCCTTTCAGGAAAGTAATCTAATTACAGGAAGATGTGATGCTGAAAAGACTGAAGGAGAAAACTTTATCATGGCGTTTCCTCCTGTAGGATGGGAAAGTCTTCAGGCATCCCACAACTCCGCAGAAGAGCTTTCTGGTCGCCACTGGGATATCCCTGCGTGAAGGTTTAGGTCATGGTGGAAATTACTGTTGGATGCACACCTTTTTTCCTATAGTGCACACCAGCGACGATAAAACCACGGCCTCTTACTCCGGGCACAGGCCAGCACCAAGTCCTTCTCCACGTCCTGAGCTCAGATGGGATGGAAGGCTGGACAGCGTTGACGAAAACCCTCGGTGGGGAGGACCGACTTTACCCACTGAAGCCTTAACGGTGACAGCTAAGATGGTTCTCTATATATCCTCTGATCCCAGGGCGGCAGGCATCCAAACATCGACCGAGCAAGTCATCACAGACACGTGAGTGAAGAAAGACACAGAATTCACCACCACCGCGCGTAGCAGAAGTGCCGCCGTCACGACCAAACACACGAAGATGGACCTACAAATTTTGTTATGTACATCGAGGGAGAAGTACCATACCACACCTCAAGCAGCTACCATGATAACGGTAATATGGACCTCCGTGGTGTAGCGGTCAGCGTTCCTGACCATGACGCATTCATTCTTTTGCCTCCCAGGGTCGAGCACAGAGGTTCGATTCCTATTTGCGGCAGTCGGTCAACCGGCAACCCAGCTGTTCATCCACACTTAGGATTTGGCTGATAAAATGGATACCTGGCTCAGGCTAGGGGATATATGCGTAATTTAGCGTTAATTAGATGGCCTTGATTAGGGCCTCAATTGCCCGTGTCGTTCCCCAAGGGGGGAAACATCGAAGGGGGCCAAGTGAAGATGTTCCCTCTGGAGTTCAGTTCTCTGTTCTTGGTTCACGGGGAAATGGGTATGAGGATATGCTGCCATGCTTCTGCAACCGGCTTTAATGGCTACTTGAGGCATACACTGAATCACAACTATCAGCTACGTTCAGGTCCCTTACCTGGCTTAGCAAAAGTTTTTGAGTCACAGCATCATTTTATCCCAGCAGCATTCGGTCCAGCAACACTCGCCCGAGACATCCAGCCCAACAGCATCTGATCCAATAACACTTGGCTTAGTAAGAGCAAACCCGTACGATCAAAGACAGGCCTAACAACGCACGACTCAACAGCATCTGATCCAGCAACACTTTGCTCAACAACGCTCAGACCAAAAGTGCCTTGTCCAACAACGCCGGGCCAAACAGCACACAGGACACAAGTTTTCTTCAGAGAGGCTTTCACGTCCCAATACTCAACTAAACTACACTAAACAGAAAAATAGTCTTGACAGCAACCTTTATGGCACTTAGCACTTACAACAACACCGAGGGTTGACATCAATGGGTCTTGCTGTCCTTGAAATAAAAAGGACTGGACCAGGGAAACTCTCGATAGCTCTCTAAACTCCACTACCTTTAGCTGATTTCTCTCTCTCGCTCTCTCTCTCTCTCTCTCTCTCTCTCTCTCTCTCTCTCTCTCTCTGTGTTCCATTATTCTCTGTCTCATCTCTGATTGGTCCACTGCCGTAGTCGATGATGGAACGACTTCCCCCTCTCATCTTATCAACAATGATGTCCCTCAGGGTTCTGCACTGTCAATTGCCCTCTTTGTATTCTATGATTGATCTTCTCTTCTTGAACATTTCACCGTATTCACTCTCACGCTTATAATTTCACTTCACATACTTTAACTCATTTTTCCTGACCTCCTCATTCTAATATATGTTGTCTTTCTCCTCCACTGATACCGACCCGTGCAATATCTCGGAATACGGAATCAGAATCCTGATTCATTCTAGTTGTGCTAAACTGCTGTTCCTTCCTACATGCATCTCTCTAAATTTCACTCTTTTCCTCTTAATTTCAAAACTACACAATTCATCCCTGCAGTAACATTAACCTCTCGCTCAATATACCAGAAACCGCATAAGATCAAACTTAAGATTCTGCTTCCGAAGAACTGTTATGTTGTGTAGATGTTGTAATTATTGTCTTGTCAGTAAGTGTTTCATATCTGAAAGTGGTCACGTTTGCCTCAGTATGAAGCATTACTCCTATATTTGTGAATGGTCACTCTCCAACATTTTATTACGTCAGGGTGGACTCAAAAGCCTTCCTTCGTACCAGTTCTCAAGGCATCAACCGCTTTCGAAATATATCCTCCTCTGCACGTCGTGGTGATGCTGTCCTCTCCATGTTCTACAGGTTTTACTTCGACCACTGCTCCCTCGTGAGTGGCCTGTATCTTTCTCCGCCACCGAGGCTTTAACCTGTGACTTGTGTGTGGCTGCTGTTTCTCTTAGTTTCTGCGTGGAGACCAGCCATACAAAGGACGGACCTTAATGATATAACTCACCTCCTCCCTTGAACGGCAAAGCTGAGGAACTCTCTTCCTTCTCCCATCCTCGCCTCTTCCATGTAATCTTTCTCGCCATTAGGAGTCCCATCTGAACGCACCTGAGGAGCTCTGATTCATACCATCATTCTTCTCGTATCTTATCCTCTCTTCACCCGAGGTGGCCATGATCTGGGCATGTTTCTATCCGTGTCATGGCGCTCGCGAAGAAAAGAAATAACGCAGTAATGCTCTAGAAAGTAGTATCTGGACTGGATATTCTCTGGATCACGGAGCTTGGACCAGCAACACTTCTCCAAGCAACGCTCGGCGCAACAGCGCACAGGATAATACAATAACTCAAGACAGAAGGCAGCAGCTGGAGCGGCGAACCATCGACCCAGCTTGATGGATGTTGCTGCCCCGCTGTTTAATCAAGTCAACACACTACCTTGAACGCGCACTTCCTGCCGCCGCTCCTTTGATTCATCAGTGGCAAATATGTGATGTTCAACAGAGGAATTAATGCTTGTCAGGTATCTTTTTCTACCGATAAATATAAACAGATATCTTGCGTATGATTGCGTAAGTCTCTCGTTTCGGTAATTCATTTACGCCATAAACTCTAAATACACTTTATCATCCTTAGTATTCACATGGTTGATGTCCACGAAAAAACCTAGCACTTTTCCCCTCTTACGTTTATCTCCTCGCTTGCTTAAATGTAGCACTAATCTGATGCTATATGACTGCTCCTCTCCTGCGTGATGTCTGAGCGCACTTCGCAGATGAAGGCGGCAACAGAGTAAAGAGTTAAGGGAGGAATTTGGCCGGACGCTGAGTACTACTGTACACGTCGGCATCTTAAGAGCGTCACGGTCTTGAGGGAGGTCCTGCTACCAGGCCAGCAGCGAAGGCAGTTGGGGAATGCAACTCATACTCAGGAAGCGACAGCGTCTCTCCTCCATCAGCAAACCTCTCTCTCTCTCTCTCTTTCTCTCTCTCTCTCTCTCTCTCTCTCTCTCTCTCTCTCTCTCT